>VZRJ01002327.1:87739-148627 GCA_013397565.1 Ptilonorhynchus violaceus
AACATCACAGAAACATGGGAAAATCCCTCCCCCCGGGCTCTCCAGCCCTGTTTAAAGCAGTCTATAAAACAGCAACCTCTCAACTCACAAGGAATGCTTCGTTAAACTCAAAAGAGCAGGGGAACTGCCTCTGGAGCTGATGGACACAGTCCAGCCACTGCAGAAACACCGGGCAGCGCTCGTTGAGGTCGTCCGAGTTCTCCCCATGGCCGCAGCGATCCGCAAACTTGTGGCCAAAATCCAGCCACTCCGTCTCCACTAGCACCTGGAAACCCTGCAGGAAGGAAAAGACAGATGAAGAATTCCTGTTTTTCTTTAGTTCAGTTTTCTGAGATGGCCTGAGACTTGTGGGAATTGCTGTGTCCTCTCTCTTATTTCCCCTCAGCACTGGGCTCATTACTTCTCTTCACTGCTTTCCCTAATGCCTCTGTGCCCTGCAATGAAATTAGGGCAGATAAGGATTCCCAAACTACATGAACAGGAAAGGGAATAAGGCAGGTTAAGTCCTCAGTGACTGGCAGGGAGGATCCTGATATGAGCCTTATCTCATCCAGGGAGGGGCAAGTGGGAACTTCATCTTGCCAAAGCTTCTGGATCAGGGTATCCAGCACTTGGACAGCACATTTGAAAACTTTCCCTTGAAAATGATGGCCAGATCCATCTGTCAGGAAAGAAAATAATCCATCCACAACAGGACATCCAAGCTCAGGGAGAGCAGGTGCTTGTCTGTGTGTACATCAGTCACAAGGTTGATTAAAGGTTCACTTGAGTGATTTTTCATGAAAAGGGCAAAGAACATTCCCAACCAGTGCCTGGGTGAGCAGCTGAATGTCACACCTTGTCTCACAGGACCTGAAATCCATCACAGGGCAGGAAGGCTTTGGTTCTTAGTGGAAAGAAAAATTGCAGAGAATGTTTATTGAGTCAAAGTCTGTGATTAGAGCCAAAATAATGGCTGTGATTAGAGCCAAAATAATGGCTGGCAGCTGAGAAGCTTTAAATCTGACAGTGCTGAAGGCTCATTTTCCTCAGCATTTCTGATCCTCGTATAGACAGCTACAGTTTATTTTGCTCTGGGTGACAGGGAAGGCACAGGGTGTGCACAGCACAACTCTGCTCTCAAAGCAGGAAGGACAGCACCCTTTGGAGGACCAGGAGCAGATCCTGCGCCCAGGCCAGAGCAGCACATTTTGCCTGATGGATGCCAACTTCTAGAACCCATGTGGAAAAGGATCTAGGAAGTTTCCATGTTTCCATCCAAAAGGTTTTGCTGCAGTTCAAGGTTCTGGTCCTTGTGTGTGTGAGGGTCTAAGCAGCAGCCACAGCAGTGTTCAGACACAGAGTTCTGTTCTGGACAACAAAGGCATCTTGCCCGTGGGCTGGCACATGGAATCCAGCCAGCACACATCCCACAATGCTGAAAAGTGATGGAAGGGGAGAAAATCAGGAAATATATAACTGACAGAGGATAATGAAAATGTGAAACTATAAAACCATGCAGCTGGGAAACCCAGCAAAGAGGAAGGCTCAGTATCAGTGCTTGGCTGACAACCTGCAGGGGTGCAACAGAAGCTGCAATTCCAGCATTTTGTATTCCACATTCCTAAACTATATATGGGGAAGCACAGACCATGACTGTACAGTTACAGCAAGGGGAATGTGATCTACTCCTGAGTTGCAGATGTACCCACACCTGTAACTGCAGACTATGGGTGGCGAACTCCTGCCAGCTTCAGTGCCTTTACCAGTGGAGAAACCCGAAATAATTTCCAGGCAGACACCCTCCAAGGACCCCACAGCACTCCCAGCTGCTTTACCCACCTCCGTGGTCCTGTAGTAGGGATCCAGCAGGAGCTTGGCCAGCGCCACGATCTGGGGGGTGCGGTCCCAGCCGTCGGAGCAGTGAACCAGCACCGGCCGCTGGTCCCGGTCCACGGCGTGCACCACGAGCAGCGCCGACTTCAGGAGCACTGACAGGTGCTGCAGCCACTTGGTGCTCTCCAGAGCTGACAGCCAACTAGAGGGAAACGAAGGAAGACAGTTTTTGCTCTTTTAAAATGCTTTCAGGTTTGGAACTCTGAATTTCTCATGGCAAAGCTCCTGTTTTAATCGGCTGTGAGTGTCATTCTGGAGGATTTTTCAGTTGTGTCTTGTTAACGCTTTCCCAGAGGAAGAGACAAGGCCAGGCAGTCAACCTGAGGAACTGCCAGTCTCTGGGATGAGCTGAAGGTCTGGATCTACTTTGAAACCAGGCTTTAGCAGCAAATTCCAAACAGGGAAGTGGGAGGGAAAACAGGACTGGGGTAACTACAAAGAGGACCCAATCTCAGAAGCTCCCAAGATGAGGGAACATTACAGGGTAGTTACCCCACACCACTGGAGGGTTATGAAATATTCTCCTGAAATGACACTATAAATGAGTGAAGCACAGGGAACACCAGAGGAATTTTCCAAAGGAGAGCCAAGATGTGAAGATTAAAGAGCTGGGAATAGCAGATCAGCCTAAGTGTGAGCGCTCAGAAGCCCACCAGAAGCAATAACATTGTGGAATCAATATTCAAGGTTACACTCTAATTTCAGAACTAATTTTCTAGGTTCACTTCAATCATAGTAAATCAATTACTTCCATGACTTCCAATGACTTTCCAAGGGAAAATCGACTGAATTTCAGTTTACAAATCAGCAGCAAAAGAATGTGGCTGCAGAAACATGGAACCAAAGGCCCAAAGCCCCAAACATCCACTTACTTTCCTGGATCCGGCATTTGTGTGCAGAGCAGACGCAGCGACTGGAAGCTCTTCCGGATGGAATGGATGTTTGCCATCCCCATGAACACTACTTCACAGTTTGGGTAATATTCTGCAGGGAAAGATCAAGACAGAGGAAAGGAACTAACAACTACCTTTCTAAAAGAAGCTTTTTTTCATAAAAACAAACCACTCTTGCTGTGGACAGATGAAATAATCTGTTTACGAAGATTCTGACACCAGTCCTTGGAGCTCGCTGGGTATTCCAGACATGACTCCACAGCCCAGCAAAACAGGAAGCATTTAGCAAAGTCCTGCTCTATTTATTTGCAATGTTTCACTTCAGGTTACACAAAAGCAGAGTGAAAACCTATGGGAATAGGGATATTCTGTGCTCCAAGTTCCAGAATGTTTGTAAAAAGACTGAGAAGGATCCAAAGGTGTGAAAAATAAATAACATTTAACTGATAATTTATGGATGTAAGTTATAGATTCCTTTTCTAAGCACCCAAAGAGGCTGAAATGTTACTTCATCCACTGCTTTCTTCTGAGGGGAATTGTATGAGGAAGCATCACACATGGGAGAAATAGTGGAGGCTCAGAAAAACCAGAAGATATATAAAATTACTTTGGATGTTGCTCAAGTAACACTGGAGGCTGTACAGGGTCAGTGCTCAGGGAGCACCTGAAGAGGGCCAGAAAATACCAGTTCAGTAGTTTTTCCTGGATTTAGTTTCCCCTCTGCTGTGATGCTTCTGTCTGCACAGGATTGATGACACAATAGCTAAAATGACCATTTCTACAGGAGAAAAATAATCAGGATTCAGAATGTGGGATACTCAGTGCTTGCACAAGAAAATTCAGGAGTCTCTGAGCATGTTTTGTATCATTTGATTTTCCAGCTCTTTCTCAGCCCAACACAACAATGGGCTGTGTAAATCCAGGAGCAGCCCCAGACAGTATCAGACAATTCCTGCATTTTTTTGGTCTTTTTACTGAATTATATCTAAAATAAAGCACAGCATCCATGAGCTATTTTTATACAGAGAAGGAAGCAAACCTGGCAATACCTGCAGAAAACTTAGCAGCAAAAAGCAACACAGGTTTTATTGAAGGTGACAAGCTGCTTGAAAATCTTCTCCACAGAATTACAGAACAAATACACGAAGAAAATCAAACTTCCTGTACACTCTGCTTTTCTGTTTTGAAATTTTACTCTCTGATGAAGAATTATTTAGTAGTTTTGAGGTGTTCAATGGAAACTTCATCTTTTTTTTACTGGTGGCCGCAAATCAAAGTGCAGCTATTGCAGCAAAGACCAAAACAAAAACAAACGGTCAAAAGAGCTTTCGTTATCTTATCTCCAGTTTTTCTGCCTGGGATTTTTTTTCCAGACTCTCCACCCATGGAATTTTAACAGGCTGCATTCATACCCAACAGTGATCATAAATAATATCTTGTTTATAAAATCACCAATTCACAAGTGCCAAAGAACACAGAGAGTGGTGTTGCAACTGTATCACACACGCAAGGTGAAGCAGGATTGCAGTTCCTTTGGGCTATGATATAAATACTGAAAAATGTTTCAGCTTCAGAAAAATTGCTGAGAAATTGTATTCTGCACAACCATTCTAGAATATTTTTCTCCTCTACAGTCAGTGGGTTTTACAAGTTCAGGGTTTTTAGACATGAGCACACTGGACACCTTTGTCTCTCTCTAGTTTATACATCTGACTCAGCAAGGGAAAGCTCTTCAGCAGATTCCACAGGGTTCAGCATTTACTGAGCACTGTTACCAGCTGGGTTTATGGCCTGAGAACAGATTAATTAACAGCCAAACCTGCCCTCCGAAGGGCTGGGTGGTGGCTGCTGCCATCCAGAACGTACAGACAGATGAACAGTGTACAGACAGTACTGAAGGCCATCAGGGTAATGACATTTGAGCAAATCCTTTTGATTGATTCGGTGGAAAACTGAGGAGAAATGCTGCTCACCTGGGCACTCACAGCCACCCCCCTTGGCTCTGTTGGCCACGGCTGCTGCGTAGGATCGCGCGTCCAGGATCAAAAGCTTCTGAGGCTGGATTGCCAAACTCTCTGCTCCCGAGGCATTGGAGATGGAGGAGTCTGGGGAGGAGGGAATGGGTGAGGAACTCAAAGGATGTTTCTGACATTGGTTACAACACGATTCCCTCAGTCCCACAATGCACACGCATTGGAGAACGGGGACTAAATACAACAGATTCAGTCTGTTACAGCACAGGAGATTAAACTTTCACATAAAGCTCTGCCTTTTACACAAAAGCAACGGCGACAGCCTTACCAAATTCCACATCAGAGAGGTCCCCTCCATTGGAGAAATCTCTGGAACAATTCCCATTCATTAGCTTGTTACTGTTGGACCTGGAGTCTGAGGCACAGGCTTTGGCTACGGACTGGACGAGGTGCTCGTCGTCGGCGTTCCTCCAGCCCCACCAGCTCACCTCGGGCTGGCCACAGCGGGAGATCACTGCCCCATTGCTCTGGTGCCTGGAAAAGGAGGGAATACAGAGTTAACAACCAGGATAAAGAACACAGAAGGCACAAAAAAATTCAATGCTGTGCTCCAGTAGCTGCATTCCCACCGGGGACCATCGCTCAGCAGTTATCCCCAGCCTGGGATTCAGTGGCAGCTTCCCTTCAGAATGATGGCTGTGGCCACAGTCACTGACAGGTGAAAGTCAAAGCCAAGGTCAGGAAGAGAAAACAAAGCATCTTCTTGCTCAATATTGTGGTCTGTTGGCCAGTGAAAGCTGGGGAGTGTTTTGGAATGGCAGGTGAGTCATGAGAGAGGAATTCAACACCTGCTGGTGGGGGATAAATGAGGAACACCCTAACCTGGATGTGGCTCTCGTCTCCTGGGACACGACATTCAAAAAAATCCCAGTTTTTTACATGTCTGAAGAGTTAGTAGTTATTTCCTTAAATCTGACCTGGCTTCTTGTACTACACATACACAACAGATCTGGAATAATTAAAACTTATTGAACCATTGCAAACATGCTCTGAAAGAGATTTGAAAACTCTCCCCTATAATCTATTATAAAAAGAGGACTGAAATGTATTATCACAGTAATTCCATTCACTGCCTTTGTGCTGGCACCTCCCACTGCTGCCACCAGCTCTGTGACTCCCCATTCAATCAAGTGTTTGCAGCTGACAGGAACAACCTTCTCCCTGACCTTCCCCAGCAGCACCCTGAATTCAGGGAGCTCAGCCTAGGGGCGGAGGAAGCCCAGCTGCGGGTACAGAGAGCTGCAGGTGGAGTGGCCAGAGCAGCACAGACACCACTTCTGGGGCACCTCAAAATGTTTACTCCTTGTGTCATGTCCCAGCACCCATCCGCACACTGCTCTTCTCTGTTTTAAGTGAAAGAACCATGGAATGGTTTGGATTGTGAGGAATCTTAAAGCTCATCTCATTTCACTCCCCACCATGGGCAGGGACACCTTCCACTATCCCTGCTTGCTCCAAGCCCCATCCAACCTCTGAACGGACTCCAGGGATGGGGCAGCCACAGCTTCTCTGGCCAACCTGTGCCAGGGCCTCCCCACCCTCGCAGGGAACAATTCCTTCCCAATATCCCATCTAACCCTGCCCTCTGGCACTGGGAAGCCATTGCCCCTTGATCTGTTCCTCCATCCCTTGTCCCAAGTCCCTCTCCAGCTCTCCTGAAGCCCCTTTAGGCACTGGAAGAGGCTCTGAGGTCTCCCTGGAGCCTTCTCCTCTCCAGGTGAACATCCGCAGCTCTCCCAGCCTGGCTCCAGAGCAGAGGGGCTCCAGCCCTGGGAGCATCTCCATGGCCTCCTCTGGACTGGCTCCAGCAGCTCCACGTCCTTCCTGTGCTGGGCCCAGGGCTGGGGCAGCTCTGCAGGTGGGGTCTCACCTGAGCAGGGCAGAGGGGCAGAACTCCTCTCCCCTGCTGCCCCTGCTGTGTGGATCAGCCCAGGGAACAGAGGGATGGATTTCTGGGAATACAGCTTTTCAAACAGAGATGCCTCCAGGCAGCGCTGTTCTCACCCAGGAGTCCCACCTGAACCCTGGATTTCCAAAGCATGCACATGCCAATTACAACTCCTGTATGTTCTGATGCAGGAAAAGATTTCAGAGCCTTCCTGCAAACAAACTGCCCATCTCAGCTTCAGGACTACCCAGAGTTGTTCAGCTCCCTCTAATCAGAGAACACAGAGTGGGGGGGGTCAGCTCAATCTTTAAGCAAATCTTAACAGTCTCAGCCCCAAACAGGAAGCCAGCCCCCCCCAAAGCAGCAAACGTTGACTTTTTCGCTCTGAGCACTGTGATGGATGTTTCTGGAGGTGTGACAGGCTGGTTTGTGCTGTGCTGTCAGAGCTGTCACCCCCGGGTGCCGCGCGGCACCTCCTCCGCAGTGTCCCCGCGGGCACCGCGTGGGCGCCGCCGCCTCCCGCTCCTCAGCCAACGGCAACACAGGGACACGGCTCCCCGGTGCGGAGCCTTCAAGCGATCAAACGGGCTGGGATAGGGGATTTGAAGTATTTTTCATAGCCCTTTTATAATTGTTTCATATAAAATCCCTTCAGTGAGAGGAAGCGCTGACACGCTGCGTTAAGTGAGGCGAAGGAAAAGCGACACGAAGCCGCGGCTCTTACACCAGGTGCCAGCCGACTGCAGGCGCAGGGAAATGGATTTCTGCTGGAATTAATGGCCTTCCAGAAACAGCTCTACCCACAGCAAATTAGTTCAGCAAAAAATACGTGCCAATCACTGAAAGGCCACCTAGTTCCCCGCTACGCTTGCACAAATAAAAGAAAATAAAACATCATTATACGTGTAAGAAATCTATTTTGAACAGAGCAGCTCATTTATTTTTCCATATGTTCTCCCAGATTTCATTACTACCTGCTGCAGAATAATTTTCATAGGTTCATAAAGAGTTATATTTTCATCTCCAGGTTCTTGCCTCGCATTATACCACAAATAATGAAGAATCATTAGGCCAGTAGATGAGCTTGTTGGTGGCTGTGCAGCCCCAATGCTGTCCTGGACAAATCTGCCATGTTCAGAGGTACCAGAAATCAGCACACAATTCTATTTAGGGGCATGCTAGAGGGCTGAGGAATCACACTCATTCCAGCTGGACTGGCTACAGGGATAAAGAGGAGCCACTGTGATGATGAGGTCCCTGGGGATAGAGCTGGGATAAGAGGGCATCACTCAGAGCTCAGGAACAAAACAAAACAAACAGATTTAAAAAACCTACAGCAAAACGTCCACAGAAAATTCCCTGGAGACAAAGAAACATGCAGCCCCCTGCAGAAACCGAGAGTAAATCAGCATTAGGTAACTCTAAGGCCCTTTACAACCTGTTGTACAGCTGCAGGAGGCAGGTACACCTCTGCACAGGCTTCATCCTCCCCGTGTTCAAACCACCCCTGAGCACAACAATAAATCCCCCAAGTCCTTGTAACCATGGAGCAGGGAGGACTAAGGAAGGGTGAGTTGCTCCCTGTACTGCATTCCTGAGCTACTAGCATTTGTAATGGAAAACCCACTGGTGCAGTTCAGGGATATAACTCAGAAGCAGGAACAGGGCTGTTTTCCATGTGCCACAGGATCCCTGTGCCTGTGTGGGTGCTCACCCTCAGCAGTGGGCAAGGCTAACGGACATTCCACACAGTGAACTTCCAGGGAGGTTCTCATGAGCTTAGGATGCTGTTTCCACAAGGCAGGAAGCCTTCTCTATTGTCTTTCCACAAAATCCTAAGAGCCTTCTCCATAACATTGATTTTCTGGGGCCAGATTTATCTACAGGAATTATTGGTGCCCAGAGAGGTTGAGGCTGTGGCTGCCCCATCCCTGGAAGTGTCCAAGACCAGGTTGGACAGGGCTTGGAGCAACCTGGGATAGTGGAAGGTGTCCCTGCCCATGGCAGAGGGTGGCACTGGATGAGCTTTAAGGTCCTATCCAAACCAATCTGTGTTTCTGTGAGTCCATGAAGTATGTGAAACATGGGAGCATGTTTAAAAAACTGGAAACGGAAAAAAACCCTGCAGGGTCTGGGTGTGAGATTTCTCCAGAAATCTGATCATAGAATAGAAACAACATTCCTGACAGTCCAATCTCCATGGAGCATTCCTGGAGCTTGTCTTTGAATTTAGCCTTGACTGCTTTTTATGGGGACAATGAATTTCCTGTTGCCAGAGCCCGTCTCTGGTCTGTGTCCCAGTGCTCAGTATCTGAGATAAGTGACTGGACTAATTATAAAAAAATCATGATTACTTCTTTTTCCCCTGAAGTAAAGCAAAAACAGCTTTGTTAATGTGATCAATAATGAAACTAAAATAGTTAAGTCCCAAAATAATTTCAATGGATAAGAATGTTGAATAAGCTCTCGTCCCTTACTCCAGCAAAAGTAAGAAAAAAGCTATTTTTATGGCTACATATACACATAACTATATATGGAATTCCAATCATAGAATCATGGTATGATTTGGGTGGGAAGGGGCCTTAAAGCTCATCCCATTCCACCCCTTGCCACGGGCAGGGACACCTTGCCCTATCCCAGGTTGCTCCAAGCCTGGCCCAACCTAGAAATCATCCTCCACTCACTGCTGTGAGCTCTATTAGAGCCCGGAGTGATGAACTGGATGTCTTGAAAAATCTATTACTAAATGTCAAGATAAGAAAAAAAAGAAATCAAAAAAGAGAAACACGTTCAGTCTCTGATCTGAAGCTCAGCAATGAAACCCCACATGTGATTTACCACACAGGGCATTGGCAGAACTGCAGAAAATTGAACACAGGGACAGAACAATTTCAGTCTCTGTGGTCTTCTGACTTTTCAATTGCCCTTCTATAAATCCCTGGAATGCAAGGTGTTCCCAGGAATGAGAACAAAGTGCTTTCCTCCTGTGCAGTGATGACAGGAGGGGGATGCTTCCCTGGGGACGTGTGTTAGGAGGTGAGGTGGTCCCTAATTATGTGACAACTGCATACAACGTCAGAAGTGGCCTGAAATGCACCATGCAAAGCTGAACCCAAACCCACACATAAATCACACTGTTCTCCTTTATACATATATATATAATATATATATACACACACTTACTACCATAATAATAAAACACTCAAGTTTTTAAAAGTCAGCATATGCTGGAAAGCATTTTTCCCCCCTCCCAGAGCTGAGCAGAGGAGGGAACAACTCCTTTACCGTTCCAAAAGAGACCACACTAAACCCCTTTGTTGTTTGGGAGGAAAGGGAGAAAAGACAGGAGGATTTAAAGATAATGGTTTGCTGCCATGAGCCAATTTGTTCTGCTTTCACAGAATAAGAACCCTTAAGCTGAGTAAATAGTGTTTTGTGGCCTGCAGCTCTCCTGCCCTTGGCTCCTCTGACCCAGGCTCCAAGGATTTGCCAACTTTCCTGCTTTCCATGTTCTCAAGGAATGGGTGATGAGGCTTAGGGAATATCAGTATTCATTATCTTTTTAATCCCTTTGTCATCTGATGGTCTGAAGAGATTTTAAAGATTTATGGGAGGATAACCACCCCAGAGAAGAGGCCAGGGTTTTAAATGACAGGTTTCTAGGATCATGGAATGGTTTGGGTGGGAAGAAACCTTAAAGCTCATCTCATTCCACCCCCTGCCATGGGCAGGGACACCTTCCATTATCCCAGGTTGCTCCAAGCCCTGTCCAACCTGGCCTTGGACACTTCCAGGGATGGGGCAGCCACAGAATATCCACGGAATCCACAGAATATTTGAAAAAAACAGATGCTGAAATATATTTCTTACTAAAGAAGCTGCCAAATCCCAGTATCTCAGAAAAGCAGTTTTAATATGAAGAATTGCTGGACTCAGTCTAAGGAAGAGACTGTGTAATTAAAACTATCTAAAATACGGAGATAGAGTTAAACTGTACATTAATTTTTAATTTGAGTTTTAGATCTCCTTCAAGTGATGTTGGTATTTGCCCTTGTTTATACTGCAGTCTGAGAATTAGCCAGATGAGTCAGGGAAAAGCTAGAAGAGTTCCCAGCCAGGGAGGCCATTTATCAGCTCTCCACTGATGTCTTCCCCTTACATTTGTTCATTTTCATAGTAAGAAAATTTAAAAATCAATCTTAACTGGGGTGACTGCCCTAGGAATGATTTGCAAGAGATGCAAATGCTGAGCGCTCCTATGGAGCGTGTTTGGAATTCAAAATACAACACAACCCATCATTCCCACTCTGACTGCACATGGAGTGTCTGTCTTACCCAGAGCAGCCTGAGCACCCTCCAAAACTCCCAGGAACAGTTTATTCCAGGTTTTCTTTGCCAGAAGAGCCCATTTCCAGGAAGAGCCTCACCTGTACACCACGGCAGGGATGCGCTTCCAGGAGCGGAAGCTGGCCACGCTCTCCAGCTCTTTATCCGTGATCCAGGCGGGAACGATGATCTCCTGGGGGTAACTGCCACACAGCCTGTGGGGAGAGTGGTGCAAAGGCAGGGATACAGAGCAGCTCCAGAATTCCTGAACACAAAGGAACACCGGAGGAACCCGACGCCCTTTCGCCAATTCCCGTTTCCCTGTACGTTAAGAAATTCCCTCTTCTCCGGAATTAAAACATGGATGGATGGCTCCTTCTCCTTCCCTCGACTTGCAAGATTCCTCCTGCAGACACCAACTACCAGCTGCAAGTCATTACTCTGCACAGGCAGAGCAAAGCAACTGTTCCATCACAAAGTGTTCCAGCTGCTTGTGCTCTGAGCTGGATCAGGGATCAGCCAGAACACCCTGTCCCACCAGCTGGGAATCACGGAGCACCTTCCTCTGCTCCAGACCTAAACATGACTTTTGTCTGCACTTTCAGTGCCTCTGAAAGTGTTTTTTTCTACAAATTTAACTCTTCCAAACCTGTTTGTTTTTTTTTTTTCTTAATACAAGTCTTTGCAGTAAGTTAGAGAATAACACACAATAAAAAATGTTTGAAAAAGTTCAAACTTCACTCTTTGCTCACTTAAAATCTCCCTTATTCTCTAAGAAGTCCTCCAGCCACATCAAAATCTGCTATTTCCAATAAAAAATGTTTGAAAAAGTTCAAACTTCACTCTTTGCTCACTTAAAATCTCCCTTATTCTCTAAGAAGTCCTCCAGCCACATCAAAATCTGCTATTTCCAAGCCTAAAAAAATTGTAGCAGCTAATAAAACATTAAATAATTAAAAACACATTTTTTTCTATAAACCACCAACAAAAAAATCTTAATTCTGACTGCCTCTTCTTGGGAACTGCAGAACTTTTGAAAAAAGTTTCAGTAATTGAGTGTTTTGAGATGCCATTTGGCTGTGGATGAGCAGCCCCAGCACTCACTTGTACTTCTCATTGATGTTGGAAATCCTCCAGGCATTGTTCATATCAAACCCCATCCGTTCCACTTCGTTCTTAAACCTGGAAGTTACATGTTCTCCTGGGGATCAAAAGCAGAGGGAGAAAATGAATGGGAAATAAGGAATTAAGATTTCTACTTTGCAAAATAGTTAGAGAAAACCAGCACATCCCTCAGTCCAAACCCACCACCTGCATTTCACAGCATAATTTTGACAGTTGCACTGAGGGCTCTCCCTGGCCAACTCTCCAGAAATGTCGAACTCCAGCAAGGAGTTTTTCCCTGAAATTAATTACCAACTTCTGGAAATCCATATAAAAAAATAATGCTGCAGACCAGAACCAAGGATATCAGCAAAGCTGCTGAGATCCATCAGCAATCCAAGTGGGATTGCCTGAAATTCTGCAGAATTTTGTATCAATGAGAAGAATGTGAAGCTCTGGTGAAAGGGTAAGACCTGGAATGTGCTCTGGAATGTGGGCAATCCATTGAATATGCATTTCCAGCCCCAGGTTTCCTGTGTGGCTGGAGGCAAGTCCTGTCATTTACCCTGCATCTCAGTTTTCCATTGTAAATTGGACATTATTCCTCCCTGAGTCATGTGGAGATAGGAAGGCAAAATGCATAAATGATTGTTTGACACAAATATCAGTCACAAGAGCCTCACAAATTCCTGGATTAATACATTAAAGGAAGTGGAATGAGCCCCATTTATTTCCTAGACACTTTGTTTTAAAGTCTCAAAATACAATTGAAAAATATACAATGGCAATAAAGAAGAAGACGACAGAAAGTCTGGAGAATGAGACAAAATTTCCAGTTTTCCAGGGCTAAGAAATGTGTTAAATTTAATGAGCATGTGAGCAGCACTAGATAAGTGATTCTGAAAGTCCATCCATTGCTTGTCTCTTTAAATTACTGTATCATTATATCCTGAGGCAGAGCAGCACCCAAGGGGGGAAAAAATCTACTGAAAAATTAATGCTTTAAGTATTACATCTTTCCATTAAATATTTTAGAAAACCCTTAAAGTCTTCCAATCCCCCAGATGTCTGGAGATACACATTTAACTCCGAGATGTAAATGCACATGTCTGAAATGATTTTTAATGCCACGTTACAGAACAATTAAATATACATATAAATAGATAAATTAAGAATAAAGGCAGCAGCCTAATTACAGGACTTAATTAGCTATAGTGTTATACAGATCCTTTGTCAAGAGCAGAGGTGAAATTGGACAACACATTCCAGCCAGGCAACAACCTCTGTCACGTTTGTCCTTAGCAGTGACTTTTCTGTTTTAAAATCCCACAAATCCTTTTGCTGGAGCAAAACTGAGGATGGGCTTCACCATCAGCTGCTCCTTAAAACTTGGGATACATCCTTAAGGATTTTTTTGGATGGCAAATGAGAATACTGGAAATATCCTCAATCAATGGTGCATAGCCCTGGTGGGTTTTAAAAGAAACACATAAAGCTACATGAAAATGAAATATTCTGTTTGATTTCTCTTAATTTTTAGTTACTGTGGAGCTACAGGTTTTCCTCTTGGAAATGAAACCCCAGGCTTAACATTTTGTCCATTCCTCCTGAACTGCTGGTATTTAAAGAGGCACTTTAAGCCAACATTGATAATGTTTAGAAGCATCCCAATCCACTCTCAGAATCCCAGGAAAAGCAAGCTAGGCTTTTGTGGACTCGGGCTTCCCATTAAAGCCGACCTTGTGAGCCACAGCCTGGATCTCTACTGCTAACATATTTTTCCCAGAAAATGTGTTTTATTGACACTTGGATGGATTGTGAAGCACTTCAGTACTTTTGTCTGTATCTACCAAATAATGGGCTCCGTGGAAGGAAAGAGAAATGACAATGTCTTGGGATTGACTTCAGCTGCATTCACACTGATTTATTTCAGTCATAATTCAGCTGTCTGAACAAGAATATCCACCCCCAGCAACAGGCAGCTACAGGGAGATAAAGTTATGTTCAAGAAAATTATTTGATAAACATAGCTGCAAGGAAAAATTCAACTGGTAAAAGCTAATAAAAAGGTAAATGTTGGTTCTTATCTCTGGAAGCGTCCAAGGCCAGGTTGGACTTGGAGCAACCTGGTCTAGTGGAAGGTGTCCCTGCCCATGGCAGAGGGGCAGAATGGGATGGGCTTTATGGTCCCTTCCAATCCCAATCATTCCATGATTCCATGATTATCCTAACCTAGCATCTGTTTCAGTGAGGAATAGGAGACTCAGCAAGCCTTCCACACGTCTGCTAGCTCCCATTTTCCTAATTTAGCTAGGAGGGAAAAGCCCTGGGTTTGAAACTTTGCTCTGAGGAGTTTTTTGGCATTTTCCAGTAGCTGCTAACAAAGTGTGTGAACAGGAACAGAGCCAGGGAGCTCCTCCTCCCACCTGTGTGGTACCTGCTCACTGCTCATCACAGACATGGGAGCCTGTGCCCAGCTCCAGAGCAACCTCAGCAACAAGGACAGAATCCCAGGAACATCCCTCAGCCTGGTAACTGGGACACTTGCCCGAGGCAGTGAATTGTGAGTGACAGGAGATTGCAGAGGGCCTGGAAATCAGATTTCTTATTCTCAAACAAGTGCTACAACCAGCAGCATGCCAAGTTTGAGCTTTTATTTACTTGTGGGCTTCTGAAGCTCTCCAGCAAGGATGGTATTCCACTAAAACAGGTCACTGCCTGTGGCTGTGAATGAACCTCAGGAGCAGCTCAGGGCCTCCCTCCTCCTCCCCAACATCCACATCAGAGATCACCATTCCAGGCAGTTACAAAAAACGTGGCAATCAACCCAAAACGGTTTCGATTGAAAGCTGCTGCCGTGGTGAACAAAATATTGTTGGTTTATACCTTCCTGACCAAATCAAATCCCCCCCAGTAATTCCCTGGGGCTATCCAGGCGCCGCTCCCGTGATCCCAGGGGTGTTCCCACGTACCTGGCCGACACAAATCCCCGTGCTGCTCCTTTTCACTGGCATACACCTCCATGCACCACGCGTGGTAGGCGAAGGAGAACAGGTCCTCTATCTTGGCCGGGGGGCGGATGGCATTGTTCAGTCTCTTCAGCCAGTCCTGACACTGCTCAAAGGTAGAAAACTGACACCTGGCCCAGAAACAAACATTTCGTGGGTGAATTTCAGTAAGAGATGCCATGCTAGGAGATGACAGGCTGAGCATGAAAAGCTCTGTGAAAGCACAGAGTGAGAGTAAACAACTTACTGACAACTTAGTTCTGCTTCTATGT
The DNA here is from genome assembly GCA_013397565.1 of Ptilonorhynchus violaceus. Classification (NCBI taxonomy): domain Eukaryota; kingdom Metazoa; phylum Chordata; class Aves; order Passeriformes; family Ptilonorhynchidae; genus Ptilonorhynchus; species Ptilonorhynchus violaceus. The sequence goes on from VZRJ01002327.1 coordinate 103,139, forward strand.
GCATTCTAAGGGGAAGTAAAATTAAAACCTATGGATATTAGTAAAAAAAACACATTTAGGGAGTCAGGAATGACTGAGCAGCAACATTCTGTGACTGTGAATAAGCAGGGAGTGCCCTGCCACGAGTGAGGGGGACGCTTCTCCACGTGCAAACTATGAACCCCAGGACAAGATCACTGAGGTCAAAGACAGGAATGTGTTACAGCAACTTCTGACTGCTGGAATCAGGTGGAAACTCAGAAAAGTATCACACACACTATAATCTATGGATTATAACCAAAACCACAGTCCTGTACACAAGAACAGGCTGGGAGAGCGGGGGGTGTTCACCTGGAGAGGAGAAAGCTCCAGGGAGACCTCAGAGCTCCTTCCAGTGCCTAAAGGGGCTCCAGGAGAGCTGGAGAGGGACTTGGGACAAGGCATGGAGGGACAGGAGAAGGGGGAATAGCTTCCCACTGGCAGAGGGCAGGGTTAGATGGGATATTGGGAAGGAATTGTTCCCTGGGAGGGTGGGGAGGCCCTGGCACAGGTTGGCCAGAGAAGCTGTGGTTGCCCCTGGATCCCTGGAAGTGTCCACGGCCAGGATGGATGGGGCTTGGAGCACCCTGGGATAGTGGAAGGTGTCCCTGCCCATGGCAGGGATGGAATGAGATGGGTTTTAAGGTCCTTTCCAAACCCTTCTCTATCTGGTTTTGCTGGGAAGCACAAACTGAGCCTTGCCCAACATGACAGACTAACAACAACCAGCAAGAATATTCCCTGCACAGGACAAACGGATCTTCAAAGCAGTGCATTAAAATTACATTAGCTTTTCTTTTCAAAGAAGATTTCTGGACTCTTTAGAACAAAAGAGTGGAAATAAATCAGTGATTTTTTCTGCTCTAACAGTTTTCTTCAAGATTTTATAGTTATTAAATATTCCCTGAGTATTCACGCTCGGCTCAGCCGGAGCCTGACCCTGCTCCTGGTTAATGATGGCATCTGCATTCCCTCGGGGCAGATTTATCACCCTACCTGCAAATAGCTCAGAGCCAGTCAGTGAAAGGAAAAAGCCATGTCCAACATCTCCAAAGAGCTGTGAGGAACTGCAGCCTGAGGTGTTCCTTTATTTATTTCCCATCACTGACTCTAAAGCAAGCCCAGACTACTCGCTGAGACTGGATAATTCTCTGTTAAATATCCACACTCAGACAAGATATATCTCACCCTGAATTCTTTCTGGATTCTTTTGAAGTTAGTGGTGTAAGTAATAAGTACCACCTTCACTTGAATTTTATTATCCAAAATTCAAACTTTGCTCAAGAAAAAGAACATGAACATGCTCTAAACCTGCTGCCTCAGCCCCACACTTCACCATCTTCCAACTGTCACCAAGTCCTCAGTCTTGGAGATGGCAATTTTGAAAGGAAATTGATAAGGCAGGCAAAAATACAAATAACTTGTATTCATTCTACAACTGAAGGGAAATAAATTAATGGAGAGAGGAAGGGTGACTTTCTTAAATGTCAAGAGCTACAAGTGAAGAGGAAGTTAAACATTGAATTCAAATTAAACTAAATATTACTTCAAAAGTAAAATCAGTCCTGGTGAAAAAACAGCCTTTCAGGAAGCAGCAGACCTGTTAAACACTGAGTGCTCAGAGATGACTGGGGCTCCATTCATTACACAAAAGGCACTGCCAGCAAACATTTAATCACAAAGAAACGTTCCTTTCTTCTTAATTAAAGTTCATAGATCAAAATTAATTTCTGCAGCAGAAAAGTTTACAAAAAAAACCCAACTAGATGTAGCTCAGGCTGGGTAGCTCAGAGAGCCCTGGTTTGGGTCTGGAATCTGTGTTAGGACAGCCAGGAGTAACTGCTGGCTGCACACCTGGATCTACCACCTTCCCTCACTTTCTTTTCCCTTATTCCCTCACTTTCTTTTCCAAGAGGTTACCATGCCTAAAGGATACTGACTGTACCCTCACAGGTGTTGAAAATGCAGGGTGGCTGAAGCCTTCATACCCCAAATCTTGATTAAACTCATTTCCAAACAATGTGTGTCCGTGGTTTTATCTACTTGTGTATCTACTGATCCGTATTTCTTGATATATCTATAATATATTATACCTGATTGTAAAGCAGAGAAAACACAGTGAGACTAAAATTAATTTCAGAATAAAACCAAGATCAGCCATTTGGGCTCAGAGCAAGGTTTGCTGCTGCCCCGTATCACAGCAAGCAGACACACAGCCCACCTTGTATAAAATCAGACAGAAGAAAAATCTTTTGAGGGAAATCAAGTAAGAAAACCTATTTTATTCAACCATCACAGCTGCCCATGGCACATGGAAAGCAAATTCCCCCCCTTTAACACTGAGCCTCTCCTACCTTATAACCTTGCAGTCCTTGCAAGTCAAATGAAGCTGGAATATATCCCGGCACTCCACACTCTCTATGAGCTGCAATGGAACCTGCAATTAAACACAGCAAATGCTTTTATTTCAACAGCAGTAACAATTTCTTTGCATATCTCACAAGGATTTATTGTACGCTACAGGGAGTCTGATGAGAGGAAAACAAAGGAATCCAAGTGGAACTTGAGCAGCTCTGAAGTTTGGTACCACATATTCACGTTCCAGCTCCAGTTCTGTGTAGTCCAAAAGCCTGAAGGGATCCCATGGGAACAGCTGAGAAGGCTGCAGGAAAGGCAGCAGAAACCCAAGCTCCTCTCTCATGGAAGCAGCTTTCTCTCTTCTAGATCCAAATTTAGGAATCTTAATATAATTTTAGCTGTTGGTTCCAAAAGGAATTGCTAAGCAAGATCCCCTTAACAGACTGCTCCAGTCTGGATGCTTTTCGATGGAAATATCCCATATTTCCTCCTCAGGGAAAAACCATTTGGCCAGTTTAGATCAACACTGGTGATCAAAGCGGCTGTATTTAGTAATTTAATAATGCTACATCTTTTACATTTAAAGTACAGTTACATGTACTTCTGTTTCCTGGAATGTTTAACCAGCAGCAGGTTGATCAGGCAACACGTGAGAGCACATGCAAGTACCTTTGTAGATGAGAAAAATCACAAGATGAAAATGTGAGTTTTCAATATTATTTTTAGATCTTTACCTGAGATGGGCAAATTATTGTCTTAAATGAACAGAAGTCACAAACAGCTGCCTCAATTTAGCTAATACCTGTAATAAACATGATGCATAAATCTGTTTGAATTACTTGATTATATGAATATTGCACAAGGCAACAAAGCCTCTGCCATCCTTTAATAACATTCAAACACTCTGATTTTTGCCATCACAGGACTAAGATCCAGCAGTTTAAGGTCTGGCTTGGGGCTGACAAGATGTGGCTGTGAGAGCCTGCCCTGCCAGGGCCTTTAAGTCCTTGAAGGTCACCTCCAATCAAGGATCTGGGATAAGGAATCAAGACAGACACCACAAAGCTTAAAATTACCTGATTTTGGTGGAATGTAAAAAAGGAAATGAACTAAAAACAGCAGGCAAGGAAAAGATGTCTCAAAAATATAAATCAAGAGAACAGTTACTCTGAGCAGGGAGATGCCTGGAGCAAGCTCACAGCAGGAGAGGGCTGAGAACTCTCCTGTCCCTGGGGAAGGCAGGCCCAGCTCAGGGCAGCACCTCAGCAGAGCCAGAGGGTTCTCAAATCATTGCCCAGAGCTCACAACTCCCAGATCCAACAGGGATTTTTTAATGCTCAGCCTTTCCCTTGCCTGTGTCAGACCAAGAGAGCCACCAACCCTCCCCTGCTGTGCCCAGTGAGGCTGGGACAGGGGAGTTACTCTGCTCCTCCTGTTGTAAGTGGACATTAAATGACAGAAAATCCATGGACAGCACTTGGCAAGAGAGTGTCTGACTCCACAGCCCAGTAGTTTGGATATGCAAATAAAGCTGGAATTTGAATTTCAGTCCGTGTTTTCAGCACTGTCACCGGCTGAGATCTCTGACAGTCTAATATAACTTCCAGAATTAGTGACAGGAAAGGGGCACAAAATGAGGAATCCCTCCTGTGAGAGAGGCCCCTCTCTGCCCTCCCTAAGCTCAGCCTGACTGTGGGTGACTCTACCAAAGCAGCAGAGGACTGAAATGCAGCCCATCACCTGCCATTCCTTCCATGCCTTCTCCTGCTTCATCCCAGTCTGCCAGGCAGGTAAATTGTCATAGTTTAGTCTGATAAATGGAGAGAAGCTCAGTCTGGAGTCTTTCTTCGTGACTGCACAGCCTCACATACACCTCATAATAATTCTCAGGAGGAATTTCTTCATGGAAAGGGTGGTCAGGGGCTCCCCAGGGAGGTTTGGAGTCCCCACTTCTGGAGGTGTCCAAGGAAGGACTGGACGTGGCACTCAGTGCCCTGGGCTGGGTGACAAGGTGGAGACAGGGCACAGCTTGGACTCGATGGCCCTGGAGGGCTTTTCCAACTTCAATGATGCTGTAATAACTTATTTAAATCTACCACTGAGTTAAATGCATCCACATGGAAAGTAAGGTACCTTTCCCCAACTGAGTTAAGACTCCACACTTGCTTTTTCAGTCCAGTGTTGCTTTGTCTGTTAACACCTTTTTCTTCCCCAACCCCTCTCTGATTACATTTTTTCCCATGTCCATCTTCATTTAAACAGTTCCCCACCTTCTCCCTCCTCTTGGCATTCTGCTTGTGGCTCCTCCTCCTCCTGTCTGCACTCTAATGACAAACTAATTCTTCTCCTCCTGCATTATTTTTAATTTCCTTCTTTCAAAGTCACTCTTTGTTCCCCACCCCTTCCCTGTGCCCTCTGCTCCCCAGCCATCCATTCTCCTCCGACAGCCCACCAGTGATTCCCTCACAATCTGCAGGTTTTTCTTCAGGACAACCTTCCCATTAATCTTTTTAATTTTCCTTCCCAGTCATAAAAATCTGTCCTCTGATCCTCTCGTGTTTTCAATCTCCTTCCTGGCCATTATTCTTCCCCCAGGAAAGCTCTGTGGAATTATCTCCCGTCATTCCCTCCCTCCCTGATAACCTTCCCTTCCCAGGCTGATGCCAGTCCGACACCCAGAGCCTGTTCCTGGAAGAGCCATCAGTTCTGTCTGCAGGCACTTCACTCTAATAATGGCATGGAAACCAGGCAGGGAGAAGCAATCATTTTTGCTTTTAGAAGAATAAACATGCATTGTTATCTGAGGCAAATTACATCCCATTATAGGGAGTACAGGAGCACCTTGCTCTTGCAGTATCTCCCGGCTGTCTCTTATTTAAAATAATCTCATTTGAAATAACAGCAACATTCTACAACTCCAACATTTTCTTTTTGAGGGATTTTTAAAATGATTTTGATGACTGGAGCTGTCTGTTATCTAAGAGCAGTACAAGATATATTTAGAGAATTACAGCCCTGTAGTTAGAAAAAGCACAAGTTACATTTTCAGTGCTGAAACAACCACCCCACGGCTCAATCCGTGCCCAGAATTCCCAGTGGGATGCAGCAGACCACGGCCAGGCTGCTGTAAGCACAAGTGACTCTGCTACAAACCCTCCCTGTGCCCCACTTGGCCCAAACCTCTCCAGAACCTCCCGTGGCACCCAGGTCCTGGGAGCTGTAATTTGGATTTCCTCCTTGTTTTCCCAGCTCAGAGCTGGAATAATGTCAGGTTTATGTTGCAGGCTGGGGACTTTAAAAAGCACAAGGCCAAGGCTGGGTGCTGGATGTCCTGGAGAGTGGGATGAGGTGACACAAGGAGGCACTGAGGGTGCAAGGACAGCTCTGAAGGGCTTCAGGGTGGAGGGAGTTTAATCCCTCCGTGGGTTCACAGAACCTACAAGGAGTGTCTGAAGCAAATTTTGCATTTAATTCCAGCTAATGACACTTTGGGTTTGTCTTGAAGGCCATCACTGAGCCCCCTCTGCTCTGAGTGTGAATAATTTGGGCAGCAGGACCTGAGGACAAGACAAGGATTACACCACACTCCAGCATGGATGAACAGCCACAAACATAAGGAATATCCCAAATCCAACCATTTTTCCAAGCAAGGGAAAGCTCCCACTAAAACTCACCTCCTCACCAGGTGTGAAAATCTCCCCCATCATGACTTCTTTTTGGTACCGTGTCCAAAACCCACCACTGGAAAGAGATTACCTGCAATCCATGCTTTGATAAACTCCACTAAAATGTTCATTCTGCCATCAATGCAATTAGCTTACAGGGAGGAAAGTGATTAGACAGAAACACTCAGCAGCTGCAAAGTTTGACATTTTCTTAAGGAATCAATAGAGATGGGCCTGGGAACCAAACCTCCCATGTGCACCGAGAGATCCCTGTTGAGTCTGCACTTTTATCCCATGGATAAATGTAAGTCAACATTCCTGAATGTCATAATCCCCCCAATTTATGCATGGTCTGCAGGACCTTTTGTTTTTGCATTTGAAACACCACGTTCCTATTAGCACTGAGATCTAGGAAATTATCCATGGGAAAGATCTCTGCACACAGCCCTTTTCTGCACTGTTGCAATGGGAACATTAACAACTTTGACTGGATTTCTTTCCCAGCCCAGGTGATCTGGAGCTCAGTGCTGCTCACTGAGGGGTCACAGCACCATTCTGACAGCCAGGCCAGGGAACTGCAACCAAAAAAAGAGGGAAAACCCAAAGACGAGGAATGAAGAATTTCTTGCAGGTATTTGCTGAACAGCTGTGGTGATATAAAAACAGCAGGGAAGAACCAAGATGAACTCAATCAAAAATTACTCAGTGAAGATTTAATCTTAAAAAAATCACCATCTGATCAAGACTTTTGATCAACGATAACCAAAAGGATTACTACTCCCTAATTTAACAATTTAAATATGGTTCTTAATTATCACAAGAATGTTTTATCCTTAAAGATATTCCAAGCCTTCTCTGCCCTGGATTTCAGTAGAGTTCATACCAAGTTATTAGAGATGGTCATACATGGTTAGAAAGAATGATTTATATTCTGCTCTACCTCGTACACTGATTGATTATTTGTGGTTAATGATGCTGATGATAATGAAGTATCACACAGAATGAGAAGGCAGAGCACTGGATATGAAAGTCAGGGAAGCAAAATTAACATGGGAATATTGACAAACTGCTGTGGACTCTTCCCTGAACACAAACAAGGAACATAATTTGAGAAAACATCAATTCTTGCTACTGCTCAAAAATACTGAATTGAAAATTCCTATAAAGGAATATCCCCAATTACCCTAAGGACAGGAAGTGCAGTACATGCACTAATGGCTTTTCTAACAAAGCAACTCCATCATTCCCCGGCATTCCTCAGGACAGGCTCCTGATTTCCACACTGGAAGCATCCCCAGCTGGTGAGACTGGTCTGTGTGAGCACTACAGCTCTGCACAGGACTGTCCAACACCCACCCAACTGTGCCTGTGACCAGCAGCAGGTGGAGATGGAACAATTTTAAGGAATGGACACTTGGAATAAAGCTCTTTAAAGAGACGCATTGAAGGTGAGGCCTCACTCCTGATCAAACCACCCAACATCTGGCACGTAACTCCAGTACTGGACCCACTGCCACCTTCTGAAGCTTCAAGCAAGGCACAAATTGAGTTTAGGTGCTCCAAAAGACTGATGATTTCTCCACTGAGCACACTCAGAGCTTGGGGAGAACACGTGGCTGACACAGCCAGCTGTGAAGTGACCACTGAGGTGACATTTCCTTAGGAAACGTGATTTTCAGAGGTGCTGAGACACCTTTTGGTGCCTAAATATGTATTTATTCTCCCCCAGAAATGGGATCTGAACATGAGAAAGATTTTTCATTATTAAAAGGAGGGATCACCATACTCTTATCCTAAATTCTGAACACAGCAGCCTGGACAGCACTTACATTCACCACAGATTCCTTGAATTTGATGTGGAGCCTGTAGTTGGAAAGGGCAATGATGGCATCCTCTGCTCGTCCCACGTACTCCGTGCTCTCCCCATGGAGTTCAATGAACGGCACCTGCACAGGGGCAACAAAAAATCTGATTTCAGAGCCCATTTCCCAAAACTCTGCCCCTCCTGTAGCACAGAAAATCAAACAAAGCCTGCTGAGAATTCAGCCCTGTTATTGCTGCTAAGGAGGAACATCAGGTAAGGTTGCCTCAGAGGTTAATTGCAGCCTTTTTCTTAAATGAGCCCTTATTTTATGTTACTTTTCCTGAGTGGTAAGTGCCTGGTCAAGCAAAGCAATGAATTTTTATGAAAAATATCCTCACATTTTGGCAAGCAGGCTGACAAAGCCCTTGATTTATGCTCCTACTTCTTACTTAATGGAGAGTGGCATTTCCATAATGTTATTAAATTCATCCTAAAGTAGGCAAAACATCCAGGATGAATAATGTTCCTGCAACTTTCCCAATATTCACCAAGCAAGCTCAGGTAACCAGCCTAGACTGGATCCCTAAAAGCTACAAAGCCAAAGGCAGTTGGACAAATCAAGCTTTTTGTTTCCTATTTCTCACTGTAAATATGGAAATGCACAAGCAGCTGCTGTTTTATAAAGTTAGAAAACCTGCAGTTGCATCACACCACACATGAAAATTGCCAGTGTTAAATTAAAAATGTGGCTTAAATCCAGTTTAGCTGAGCTGGGTGAAAAGTACAAATACTCAAAAGTAATATGGTTTTACACTAACTTAGCTTAAATCGATTAAAAATATTTTATATTACAATGAAACAAACTCCCTCCTCAGGTCATATACGAGTGTCTACATGGGGAGCCAGGCTGAGAGAGCTGGGGGTGTTCACCTGGAGAAGAGAAGGATCCAGGGAGACCTCAGAGTCCCTTCCAGTGCCTAAAGGGGCTCCAGGAGAGCTGGAGAGGGACTTGGGACAAGGCATGGAGGGACAGGACACAGGGAATGGCTTCCCAGTGCCAGAGGGCAGGGATAGATGGGATATTGGGAAGGAATTGTTCCCTGGGAGGGTGGGGAGGCCCTGGCACAGGTTGCCCAGAGAGGCTGTGGCTGCCTCTGGATCCCTGGAAGTGTCCAAGGCAAGGCTGGATGGGGCTTGGAACAACCTGGGATAGTGGAAGGTGTCCCCACCCCTGGATGGGCTTTAAGATCCTTTCTAACCCAAACCATTCCATGATTCTATGGTAAATCATTTGATCTAAACTGATTTCAAAAGGTGCTTTGGAAAATTAAGAAATTAAAAAAATATCTGTTTTTGTGCAACAGAAGACTTTTGGCTTCACAGTAACCCAATGCAATGGCAGTGTTTAATTAGCTCAGTGTTACCTTTTCAAAACAAGAGTTCTAAACCATGAAATAAAACCTGACACTTGAAATTAACATAAAAGTAGCAGTGGTATTTTTCAGACACTCAAAGGAACCTCAAATAATGCCCAAGCTCTGTGTCCTACCAACACTACAGGAGTATTTAAGAAAAAAAATGAGTTCCTGTGCTTATTGTGAATTAAAATTCTACAGGAGATGCCAGAGAATCCAGAGGTGAACTGGACATAGTGTGACTTTAACTGGCAGGGAGCAGTGTGGTGATTACCTGAAGGTTCTCATCCTCTCGGATCAGCTGCTTCCTGGGAAAAATCTGGTTAGCCTGGATGCATTCAAGGCTGTGCTGAGTCTCTTCATCCTGAGGAACAAAGAGTGACAGTCACCTGCAGCACTGGCACCCACTGCCACCTGCCCCAACCATCCACAGCCAAGGAAAAGCTCCCACAGGATGAAGTGGCCAGAGAATTCTGGGACCAGCAACTTACTGAAGCTACTAAATTCTCAAAGCCAGGCCCTCAGACAATAAATACAGTTTTAGGAACAGGATTCCTTCCTGCAGCCTGATTAATAAAGTTATTAACAAACCTGTAAGATTTATAGCAGCATTAGGAAAAAAGCATTAACACTGTGCTTAAAACTCAACAAACCCACATGTAAGCATTAATTCCCCAGTATTTTTCCCATTTTAAACTATTCTGCCCTAAACCAGACCCTACAAAAGCCCTTTGCTCACCATGACAGGCCCTGGGCAGGAGGAGGAATCCTCGTCTTTACTTGCAATACTTTGATGCTCTTGACTTATTAAAATCTAGAAAACCAGAAAAGTGTAGCAATGAAGTACAATTCATTTTCTTTTTGGCAAATAAATACAAATTAACTTTTAAAGCCTGAGAATGTAGCTGTTAGGAAACAGAGAGCAAACAGTAATTATGAAAAGATGAAATCCATAGAAGCTGACTCTCCTGAGAGCCAAAATTGTTTCAAAATGTGTCTGGCGCCTTCTGTTCATCCTGAAAAATCACCTTTGGATGTGCTGCTGGGAGAACACCTGTCTGAAGGCAGCAAATAGACCAGTGTTTATATAATTTAAATTAAAACATGTTCATCTTCCTGGATCCCCCGGAATTCTCTCCCAAGTTGTTTGCAGATGGTGAATCACAAATCCGTGGGTTACAAATCCAAAGGGATCGTTGGGATCATTTAGGCTGAGCTGGTACAAAACACAGGGTTTGAACCCTCCTGGAACAATCTTGTTTCAACTGTGGCACACGAACTGGAATTCTTATTCAGATAAAAATCCTCTTTTTATACTTATGACTCATTTTTGATATCCATGGATACACCAAAAGATCCATTTTCCTGCAGTGACCTTTCCAGGAGCTCCAGATCACTGCACACTGGGGACTTGCTCTCCCCACTACCCAACAATCCCCCAGCCTTTGATCATCTGCAAATTTTCTGGGAATATTAACAGAGTCTTGAGGTTTATGCAAATGACCCTATTAGGAACTTAATGACTGAAGTGAATACAGGAGTTACAATCTGAGATTGATTTTACACTCAGCTTTTTAAATCCAGGTAGGTTTTTCCCTTTCCTACTCAACCAGGATTCATTCAGGTATTTTATGGGGTTTGCAGACTATGGCACACAAAAGGTACAAATGAAATACATCACTCGAGTCCAGTCAGTTCTCAATTCACATCCAAAGTTCATATCTCACTTTACTTACAAATATATTTCAAATTATCACTGTTGAGGTTGACAGAGAAAACCACTTCAATCCATCAGCTCCCAGCACAGCAGCACTGCAGGGAGCCCTAAACACATCCTGTGCATTGTATGGAATATTGACAGAGGGCAGAGGAGCAGCAGATACACACCAAGGATGTGCACATATATGTTTATATGTATTTCTATAAAAGGAGGAAATTATGAGCAGAATCGAGCTGAAACTGCCATGAATTCACTAAAAATTAATGCAAAAAACAGATAGAAAATCCTGAGAGAGCTGGGGGTGTTCACCTGGAGAGGAGAAGGATCCAGGGAGACCTCAGAGCGCCTTCCAGTCCCTAAAGGGGCTCCAGGAGAGCTGGAGAGGGACTTGGGACAAGGCATGGAGGGACAGGAGAAGGGGGAATGGCTTCCCAGTGCCAGAGGGCAGGGATAGATGGGATATTGGGAAGGAATTGTTCCCTGGGAGGGTGGGCAGGCCCTGGCACAGGTTGCCCAGAGCAGCTGTGGCTGCCCCTGGATCCCTGGAAGTGTTCCAGGCCAGGCTGGATGGGGCTTGGAGCAAGCAGGGATAGTGGAAGGTGTCCCCGCCCATGGCAGGGGGTGGGACAAGATGGGCTTTATGGCCCCTTCCCACCCAAACCATTCCAGGATTGTATGATACAAAAAACACCTTGTCATTTCAAAGAACTCCCTCAGCTTCACACACAATTATCAAAGAAACACCAACTTAACTAAAAAAAAAAGAGCTTTATTACAAACCTGAAGTGTGCCTAATACCACTGAGAAAAAGTTTTAATTTAATAGGCACTGTGCTGGAAAAAAATTTTCTTTTCTACTTCAGCTTGATTAGATATATTCAATTTTAAAGTTTATTATATAACCATCTATATATTAATAAAACCAGTACTAGCTTAGAAAATTGAGTCTTTTTAAATACCTTACAGCTGTGCTCCTAAAATCCAGCATAAACCACCAGCAGAGACCCAAATTACTGCAGACCAAGTTTCATCTAACTCCTAATTCAGTGCAGAACAGTTTCTGCTGTAATAGTGTGGCTTCTTCCATGAATGTGAGAATCTTCCTTTTTAAGGTGAATTTTGGGAAAGCTGTGTGGAAAAAAAAAAATCTGCCTGCTTCAGTTGGCATCAGGATTATCAGATCCAAAGGGTGATGCTGCCAAGATAAACGGTACAAGAAGTTATAGGACTGGTTCTAAAGCAAACACACTGCTCTGGCTGCTGCTGGCTATCAGTGAAATGCTTCAGCAGCTTCCCTGCCACCAAAGGAGTTCTGAAAATTGCTGACAAAAATAGCAAAAAGGTTGAATTGTTCCAACGAGGCTCCCTGAGCTGGTGGACAGTGAAGGAAATCAGTGGAAGACACTGAAGGAAATCATTCCTTTCCCATCACGTCAGCAAGATGATCCTGCTCCCTCCATGAGCTGAGCATCAACGGGCTGAGCTCAAGGGAAAGGGAATGGCTCTGGGAGCAGGGATGGACCACACACTGCTCAGGGACAGCCTGACTGACTCCCAAACCACACCTGGAGCTCCATCTCCTTCTATCCCAAAGCCTTCTAACTCATTCCCAGTTATCAAACTCTTCCCATGGAACAGAAGGAGGATCACAGTGACAGTGTGACACCTCCCAAGGGGATTCCTGACTTTAGAAGCTTTAGAAGTGAGAACAGGAACGTTCCTTGCATCCCCAACTCCACCAGCCACTCCTGAATTCTCCCCATGATGATTCCCCACTGTGCTGCTCCAAGGGACAGCTTGGGACAAAGCCAGCCCAGCACCATCTGGCTGCAGAAAGCCATTCCCAAATTGACTCACTCCACTTTTTGGGATTAGCTGCAGGATAGAATGAGAATTCTCATTTTGTTTAACTGCAGCTTTTCCCTGACAGTAAAACCCATTTTCCAGAAGTGAAATGGAAAAAAACTGACCAAGAAAACCTGGTCAGGAAAGCAGCCTTCAATTCAGGTTCCTTCTTATCGATAGGATCACATAAAAACAGCAGACAGGTTATACACAGTGAAGTGGAACTTGGTTTTATTGGTGCAAATAATATTGGGTTTGGTCAGGACTGAGGCCAAGAAAAGGTGATGTTATCAATTTACTGTCTGCCCTTTTACCTGCAATTGCATGTGTGTTAAATTATACCAAAAAGAGCTTGGTCTTGTTAATTCTCCATCCTTATGTTCTGCTTGAAAGGATAAATGATGAGCAAAGGTTGTAACCTCAGATGCTGTTCAGCCTCTATGGGAACATCCTAATTACCTTTTGTTTCAGAAGTGCCTTCTGGTTTAAATTATGTACATAATTAAGAGTAGCAATAACCATCTGTTTGCCAGTGATTCTAAACAAAAAAGATTAGATAAATAAAGGAGCACTTAAATTCACATATATTTAAATGCAGTTGGACTTACAGGAAGGAAAAGGAAAAACTGGAGGGGAAAAAGGAAGAAGAACCCAAGTGTTTCACTTTTTCCCCTGTCTTCCCATCCAGATTGAATTCCATTCATTTTAGTATCAAAATCAAATTGAGCTGACCCCTGAGCTATTTACAAACTATGGCACAGTTGCCCTTTGAGTTTGGAATCCAAAGATTTTGGCAAAGAAGCATTAGAAAATCTGAGAATTAAACATTCAAGAATGTACCTTGAGTAAAAGATGCTTCTGTTGCAAACTGAAAACACTCCTTCCCCTTTGGCAGGTGGAAGGCAATTTCTGAGATAAGGATAAACACTCCATTTCCCTCATTTCAGTCCCTGGCAGGGAGGTTTCTCCTCTTTCCTGGCACCACAGGCTGCAGTAACTGAGGAACTTTCCCAAGTGTTTACTGGGGGAGCAGATGGCAACACGGATATTTGCACATTATTCAGGAATAGGAGCAGGACAAAGAATCATGTTTGAAGATTGTGCACAACTAGGAGTCAGGAAGCTTTAACAATTAAAGGTTGCAAACTCCAATTTAGTAGAATACTGATTTTTGTCCAAGATCTTGGAAAACACTTTATTTAATTAAGAGAATGATCAATGATAAGCAAAGAATGCACCAACAAGCAGCTCACCTTACCAAAATAATGAAATTCTTACCAAAGAATGAGAGAATAAACAGTCCTCTCTTGTCCCAGAAAGTTCCAACTCTTCTCTTCTGATACTTCACATTGGCAGCTGCAAATAAAAACACAACACTTTAAAACATGAACCTTCACTTGAAAAATCCATTTCTGAACCAGCAGCTCAGAGAGGACATTGCACTGTTAGAGGAGTTTGGATTAATTAAAAAAGTCTAATGCTCTTGGAAGTTGTAACAACAGCTTAACATGCCCAAAGAGGGAATTCCATGACTGGATTCACACTAAAATACCCAAACCCTAAAATTAAAGTTCCAGACTAAAGCCAACCATTCCTAAAGCACACAAGGAGCCAAACTGATGGGACACCACTCCCTTGTATCCAAAGGTTGGCTCTTCACAGGAACTTGGACACTCTCCCAGTAGCACACTGCATCTGGATGTGCCTGGAAAGTCCATTTTCTACACCATATAATCCTGCTGCTGGAAATAGTTTGCCTGTACTTTGATGTGCCACAACTACTGATAATTTTCACATTCCATTAAATAAAATAAATTTATATCTTGCATTCACTGTGTCCTTTAGTTTATGGTTTATGACAGGGAAAATAAGTAATACACAAAAAAGGAGCTATAATTTTAGGACTGACGCAGTAGAAAGAAATAGTTTGAAAAGTTGTGCATCACAAATTGTGCTTTTTAAAAGAGTTGTGCCCCAGGCCCAGCATCACTGGCTCGGTGAGGGAGGTGATTGGAGTGGCCTCTTCTCAAGTGCTGGGGGCAGTTTTGGGCACCAAAATAGAGACAAGGATCTAAAGCTGTTGGAGAGAGACCAAAGGAGGGACACGAGGATGGGGAAGGGCCTGGAGGGGCTGAAGGTTCTTGGTTTGTTCAGCTGGAGGAGACTCAGCTCAAACCTCACCGGGGACAGCTCCGATCTTTGCTCCCTGGGACAGGACCCAGGGAATGGCTGGAGCTGTGCTAGGGCAGGGTCAGGCTGGAGATCAGGGAAAGGTTCTTCCCCCAGAGGGTACTGGGAACTGAACAGGCTCCCTAGGGAATGGTCCCGGCCCCGAGGCTGCCAGAGCTCCAGGAGCGCTTGGACAACGCTCCCAGGGATGCACAGGCTGGGATTGTTGGGGTGGCTGTGCAGGGCCAGGAGCTGAGCTGGATGATCCTTGTGGGTCCCTTCCCATGCGGGATTTTCATGATTCTAAGATTCTAATACAAACTTAGATGCACCAAAAGAAATTCTACCATCTCACCTGGTGGACACACTTTAGGGAATCTCAAGGAATCTCAGTATTTACACAAACAGAGACCCGAGGATGTGCTCTAACAGAAAGGCCCTGTGTCACTGCCAGCTGTCCAAAACCTCAGCTCCACTTTGATTTACCATTTTATAAAGGAGTTTCTAAAAGCAACATTCGGTTACCTGCAACAGAGGTCAACTTTGTTTTTATTTTAAAAAAAATCCCTCACAGCCAACAAGCCAACTACCAATTTCAAAACCTTTAGGGGTTGATAATCAACCCCAGCAGGCAGATGGGAACGGGCACAGTTTCACTTTGAGGTACCAGCTTGATCATGCAACAAGTTCAACCTCACAGCTGCCTGTTGGTACAAAGTCACCTTTGAGGGGAATATGGAGCAAGTTTATGAAACACACACAAAAAAAGAGCTATGAAGGCAGACTATACAACTCTAGAACGACTCTTCAGAGACACTTTTCTGGCCATGTGTTTGCTTTTCAAAAGGCAAGATACACATTTTGGGTGCAGGAGCTGGACTGATTTTGTGTGGTTTCGGTCCAAGTGAAAAAAAAAAACAAAAACAACCCCTTCACAAAATCTGCAACAAGCTTTTTATTGATTTTAACGAGGCTTGCAAGAAGCCACCAAATCTCAAGAGTTTTGTCAAGAAGTTTAAAAACAGGAGAAAAATGTTCCAATATAAGCATTAATAATTCCGCTTTATTCCTGCCAGTGCTCAGCAAACACCCCCAACACACTCATGAGCATTCCTGCTGCAGGGCTGCTGGGCTCTGATAAGCACCTCAAATGTTATCACTTCCTAAGTCAACAGGCTCGTGCCAAAATAAGGGGAAAAAAGCTGACTCTAAGAAGAAACGTTGCTATGAGCTCTACTGCCCTCTCCAAAACACTCATTATTGATGGGAACAGTCCCAGGTCAGGGGTTGATGTTTAATTAACATATCCCAGGGAGCTGCCCCTCAGGAGAGGGATGCAGCCACCCCCTTCAGGTGTTGCCACCACTTCCTCTGCAGCACCTTGGCTGTTTGAGGCACAGGGAACAGATCCAGCAGCACCAGGAAAGCCAAGAGGAGGAGATGGAAAAGGGACAGGACCCTTCCAGTAAATCCTATAGTTAAGTGTGTCTAGCAAGGAACTGGCTTTGCAGCACCGTTACTGGATTGTCCCGTTCTCAGAGCTGGTTTGGTTCATCACAGAATGGTTTGGGTAGGAGGGACCTTAAAGATCATCCAGTGCCACTCCCTGCCATGGGCAGGGACACCTTCCACTAGACCACTTGGAGTGTGCTCCAAGCCCCATCCAACCTGGCCTGGAACATTTCCAGGGATGGGGCAGCCACAGCTTCTCTCAGAGGAACCTGTGCCAGGGCCTCCCCACCCTCCCAGGGAACAATTCCTTCCCAATATCCCATCTAACCCTGCCCTCTGGCACTGAGAAGCCATTCCCTGTGTCGTATCACTCCAAGCCCTTGTTCCAAGTCCCTCTCCAGCTCTCCTGGAGCCCCTTTAGGCACTGGAAGGGGCTCTGAGGTCTCCCTGGAGCCTCCTCCTCTCCAGGTGAACACCCCCAGCTCTCCCAGCCTGGCTCCAGAGCAGAGGGGCTGCAGCCCTGGGAGCAGCTCCGTGGCCTCCTCTGGACTGGCTCCAGCAGCTCCACGTCCTTCCTGTGCTGGGATCCCAGAGCTGCAGGTGGGGTCTCACCTGAGGGGGGCAGAATCCCCTGCCCTGATTTCAGGTCATTCCAGCAGAAGTGCCCAAGGACATCCCTCACTGCCCCATTTAAACACGTCAGAAGTGGCTCTGCCATTGGGCTCCAGTAGGGGATGGGAACAAGAACACTTCACTTTTCCTTTGCATCATCTTCTAAGATCCTGCTCTGTTGCCTATTTTGGGAACGTGGGCATTGGGTGAACGCTTCCCTCAGCACACAAGTCTCGCCTCCAGTTTTTTTCTTGGAAGATGTTATGGAGAAGTAGAGTAGTTGCATTGTATATCAATCATACAGTGAAACACAAGTAATAATACAACTGGGGGGGAAATTCCAAATAATGGTTTCCAAGTTGTAGAAATTTCATCCCTGGATGTACTCCAACCCCTGGAATTCCAAGGCAACCCAATCTAACATCAAAGTCAGCCCTACTCTGAGCAGTGTTGGACTACAGGAACTCCAAAATCTAAATTATATGAGCCTGTGATAATGTTTTTCTTGACATTTATTTTAATAAAACATTGGCAAATAGCTAGGAAAAGCACTCTGGAGAAGTTTCAATCAACATGTTTGTTTAATTAGGTGATTGGAAAGTTGTCTCTACAGTTTCTTTGCTGAAAGGCTCTATCAGCCAGAGCAGG
Organism: Ptilonorhynchus violaceus; assembly: GCA_013397565.1. NCBI lineage: Eukaryota > Metazoa > Chordata > Aves > Passeriformes > Ptilonorhynchidae > Ptilonorhynchus > Ptilonorhynchus violaceus. The sequence continues at coordinate 120,844 of VZRJ01002327.1, forward strand.
AGAGCCACGATTTGATAAGCATGGAAATAGCACAAGGGAAAAATAATGGGAGAAAAACAAATCCAGATTTTTCTCTAGCTGCAAGTTATCCTCATAAAGACGTAAACAAACACAACCAAATGAAGCTTTTTTCCTGCTAATTGACTATTTTGAAGGTGTATTTTCCCCCCCCTTTGCCGAAATATGGCATTTCCACACCGGTTGTGCCACACCATGTCCCAGTCTACCATTATGCAAGTGTGGTTTTTGATGAGAAGTTCTGCATTCCTGTTTACATTTCTAACTTCCCAATATCACTGTTCCCATATACCCAACCTGTGCCATGAGGGGACTTCCTCTTGCACAGGATTACCACACACTGCCCATTTATTTCATCACGTCTGGGTCTGGCTGCTCTGCTCAGCTTCAGCTCACAGGTTGTTCTTCTCCTCCTCTCTCCTGTTTCTGTTCTTCCTGGTGGATTTGAGCTTCCTTTCCCTACTATTTTTACACTCTTCTTAGCGTGCTCAGGAGAAGGAACACAGTGCTGCTATCAGCTGCCCACCAGCTGGAGGATGTGGTCAGCTTGTGGCCAAACTGGAAACCACAGAGGGATGGGAGCACTGGGAACGCAGCCGCTCCTGAGGCTGGATGGGGCAAGGCTGCTCCTTAATAGAAAGTTTTAAAACGTGCACATGGAAAAGAAGGAATGCTGATCTTCAGGGAGGCATTTTCTGGTTTCTGCTGCCACGTGTCAGAGAATCTTTAAGGTTGGAAAAGACCTTTAAGACCACTGACCTGGTACCACCATGTTCACCACTAACCCATGTCCCCAAGTGCCACATCCAGACATCTTTTGAACACTTCCAGGGATGGGGACTCCACCACTGCCCTGGGCAGCCTCTGCCTGATCACCCTTTCCATGAAGAAATGTTGCCTAATATCCAATTTTAACCTCCCCTGGCACAATTTGAGGCCATTCCCTCTCCTCCTGTCCCTGTTCCCTGGGAGCAGAGCCCGACCCCCCTGGCTGCCTCCTCCTGGTCAGGGACTTGTGCAGAGCCAGAAGGTCCCCCCTGAGCCTCCTTTTCTCCAGGCTAAGCAACCCAAGTTCTCTCCATCTTGTCTCTCATACACTTCCCTGGATAAAATGATGTCATTCCCAGTTGGAAAGTAGCTGGATACGAGGGTGTGCACCCAGCAACACCCAAACACCTGACAGGGAGAGCAGAGACCCACAGCCACACTGAACATCCCACGTTCCCACAACACGGATGGGAACTGCCCTGCATAAGAGCATTTTGAAAAGAGCTCATTCCACTTTCTGTTCTCTCTCTGCTTTTATGAGGCAAGAATAAAATTAATTATAAGAGTCCAAAGCATCAAGAAAGTTTTGTCAACATCTGTCACTGCACTGACTCATCCGCTAATGGCAGGTCGGCATATTGGGCTCCCTTCATCTTCCCACTCAGAAGAGGCATTAATCTGCTTTTAAAGCAGTTTGATTAAGCTGATTATCTTTGCATATTTGTTAAAGATCATTTCTAACACTCTTCAAAAATTAAATGCAGAAGCAACAGTTCAAAGTTAAACCAAAAACCATTTAGAACAGAAAGGAGAGCTTGAAATGGCAGAGGAGGAGAAGCAAGGCAAGAGAAGCACTTCAGAGACCCTGGGAGTCTGACAGCAAAATAGCAAAATTTGATCTTGCATTAAGAAAGGTCCATTTTTCCATAATTGATGTAAAGAATAAAAATCAGTAGACCTTCAGCTGGGATAACAGTATTAATTATTCCCAAAATAACAGGTGTTTTTAGGAAAGTGCTCCTGAATAAAAGACTCTACATCAGTATTCTCCTTCACTCATCTCACAACAACCCAGGCTGAAAGACCACAGCAAGCCTGAAATCCAAATCCAAACAAAATGTCACTTTTTCTTACAAAATTTCAGGCTTTCTTTTCTTTTAAGTCCTTTTTCATTTGGCTAAAACCCTGAGATCCAGAGGCTGCAGTTATTCATACATAAGCCAGGATACCATTTCCCCATCGAGATCTTCTGTATCATGTCTATAATTTTCCTTTTATTTCAATTATTTCATATTCCTCAATTTTATGTGCACGACAGACAAAGAACAGCTACCAAGGACCAACAAGCTACACAGATCAGTGAACTGTGGAGAGACCTGGAAGGATGGATCTGAATCTGGGAGCTGTAGGAAAGCTGACAGGACACAGACCAGGACCTGAGCTGGTGAAAACCCACTGGATTTGCAGAGGTTCTAAGCTGGAAAGGTGGCCAGGTGTGCTGGGAAGGGGATGTTATATCAACAGGTACCAAAGAGCCATGAAATGCAGGGCAATATTAGAGTGGAGTTATGAAACAAACAGCAAGGTTAGACCAGGCAGCCAAAGTTTCCATTTGAAAAGGCATAACGGAGAAAGAAGGGAATCATTTGCTCCTCACAGCTCCCATTTTTCCACCAAGGTCCTCACAGCCCATTTGCCATGAGTCACACTCCCTCCCCTCTTTCTGCTTTTCTAGAAGAAAGGCAGCAAACAAGGAGAAGTGGCTGTTAATTCAAGTCTCCAAGGTTTTACTCATCCTCCCAAAGCCCTTGTTCATCCCCCTTCCCTCCTCCAGTCACACCTTGCTTCAGCTCAGTCCTTCCTGCAACTGTTCCCAGAGGAACATTTCACACTCCCCAGGACAGCTCCTCACGTGCTGGGATTCACTGACAGCCACTGCAACACTAGAGACACCTACAAGCAATTTTAAAAAGTTTTGAAAATAGGAAGAATAAAGAAGCAAATGTGATTTGAAGGTTCCTCTGGAGCTTCAAGATACACTCCCATGAGACTTTTCCCCCCCACTGAACTTCCCTAGGACAACACAGGCAGTCACAGCTCTCACCTCCCCAGTGAATAAGTTGACCTCATTTTCACCACCCTTTTTCTGGCACAAAACTTTGAAAACCTCTTTAACAAAACACCACTCGATGCTTTTGTCATAAGACAACTTTCCTGAAACACCAAATACTTGTTATAAATAATCTATTAATGCTTTGAGAAATACATGCTTAAGTTATTACACGTTATTACCTCAGTCCCCAGAGAGGCCCAGCAATCACAGAATCATGGAATGGTTTGGGTTGGAAGGAACTTAAAGTTCACCTTGTTCCATGCCCTGCCATGGGCAGGGACACCTTCCACTAGCCCTGCTTGCTCCAAGCCCCGTCCAACCTGGCCTGGAACACTTCCACAGGGATCCAGGGGCAGCCACAGCTTCTCTGGGCAACCTGTGCCAGGGCCTCCCCACCCTCCCAGGGAACAATTCCTTCCCAATATCCCATCTAACCCTGCCCTCTGGCAGTGGGAAGCCATTCCTGCTTGTCCTGGCACTCCATACTCCTGAAAAAAGCCCTTCTCCAGCACCACTCTGCTGCACAGCCCGGAACAGGAAGGGCACAAAAATCTGGTTGCTGCTATCAAAGCCTATAAAGAGGCATCACTTTCTTTGCTTGCACACCTTGCACAATGTAATTATGGGTAAAGCTTTAATCCATTAATTCTTACATTGCATTGAAAAGACCTGTCCTGTCAAGGAGGCCATGTGGGTGGGATGCACATCCACCCTCACCACCTGCATCGAGGAACAGAAGCCATGGGAGGCTCCCTGTTCCAGGACTCACACTGGATCACCTTACACGAGCGGGAAAGTTAAATATTTCACACTGTTTAACACCAGCACTTGGTGAAATTGTCGCACACTCCAAAAATGCCTTTTTTGATGTGGTTTTGCTTTAAAATAGACTACACTGGATTTCCCCGAAGCAGGGTGAGCCAGCAGAAAGGGTACTGCTCCCGTACTCCTCCCAAACAAAACACTCCCCTTCCTTATATTGCACCAACTCTGGCATTTCAGAGCCATCATGGCATATTCCAACTCCTCAACACCAGCCAAAACTAATCCAGAGAGCAGGTTATGGAACCACCACTCCACAGTGCTGTAGATGTTGTTTGCTTCTAGAGCAGCACAGCCTGCAAACCTGCAGGACATTTCAGATTTATGGAATTTGAGGCAGCTTAAGAGTCACTTCAACTCCCGCAAAAATGACATTTCTTTATAGAACTAATCAATTAGCTTGCTCATCTCTGAGCCTGCTTAATTCTTTGAGAAATATGCAAGTAGTTTCAGTTTGAATGGCAGAGTTTACAGTTCAGACACCAAGCACCCTCCCAAAGCCCTGATCCACATTAGAGCTGTCAAGCACACGACTGTATTCTGTACTGATGGGAACTGAAGGGGCTTTTAGGAGTAATTCACATATTTCTGCCAGAATCTGTGAACCTGAGGATGAAGAGCCCTTCCTTCCAAAGCCTCTTCAATCACCATGGCAAGGGACAAATTTGCTTGATCACAGCATTATTTACAGTATAAAATAGTGAGTTCATTCAATGCAAGAAAAGCTTTGAATTCGGGTATTTCCTTATTAGTCCATGCAAAACAATCCTGATGACAACTGAATCAAATATTGCAAGAGCTGACCTAAGCTGGGAGTCAGCTTTATTTAGCCATGAGAGACCCCTCCCGATGAATTGACCCCTAAATTCCACACTTCAGGAGCTAATCAAGGATCAGACTAGCTTTTCTAGGCTCACAAAAAGCTACTTTCTAGAGAGCAGTCCACACACTTGTTTGGGCACCATCCCTGAGACTGCCCGGACATGAAGAGCACTCACCGTTCGTTCACCAGCCGCTCCATGTGTGCAAATACTGCAAAAGTCAAATTTGGAGGAGATAAAGCCAAGTGTGCTTGTGCATGATAAGAAGAGCAGCAAGAGCTGGGTAAGGAAACACCAGTGGCTCAAGGGATTGCATGGAGCTTTCTGCTGGCTCCTATTTACAGCAAGTTCCAGCCAGACCCAAGATTTACCACAACAGGGTCCTGCCCTCCTCACACTCCAGCAGTAACTCCTTCCAAGGACAACTACCAGGGATTTCCACCAGCCCACTGCCAGTTTCAGCTTCTCCAAACTTTCAGTAGTTTCCAGCCAAGTTATCCAGAGAGGGAGAAGATCCCCACCGGTGTTGTCCTCAGCCAGGCACAGCAGAGAAAAGCTCTGGCTCCCTACAGGAATTAAGACACACACAGAACTCGGATGCCTTCCCCAGTTAAGGAGGATTCCTGCATTTAGATCACAAGGACACACTGGTTTGGATAATCTAGCAGCACGCTGCCTCCAAGGAACCTGCTGCTTCATGGCCTTTCTCTGGTCAGCTGATTCACAGAACCAGGGAATGGTTTTGGTTGGGAGGGATCCTAAAGCTCACTCAGTTCCCGACACCTTCCACTATCCCAGTTGCCCTAAGCCCCGTCCAACCCGGCCTTGGAACACCTCAATTCCCTAAAGTGAAAAGAAAAAAAGCAGGAAAAGCAAATACTTTTCCTCCCATAGTTAAATCACCTCAGTATCCTCCAAGTATTAAGACAGTTGTTTATTCCTATCTTTTTCCACTTGTGGAAGGTCACAGTTAATTTCAGAAGCAGGAAATATAACAGCAAAATTCAACTTTCCATTCGCAAGCTGCACTTAAATAAGAGCTGGAGATGAACCTTCACAACTCAAACGAAAGGCAAGAAAAGAAAATCTTAAAGAGGGTCTTGCCCATGAAGGCACAGAGAAAAGTGACAGGGAGCTGTCTGAGCATCCAGCTTTAGTGAGCAGCAGTGAAACTGCACCTCACCGAGAGCCTCAGCAGCCACCAGGGATTGAAGCAACATTTGTGCACAGCCCTTTGATGTGGGAGGCAGGAGGCCCATGGAGGAGTCTTGCAGCTCTGGTGATCGCCTCAAGAAATGTTTTAACGGGCTTCAACTTCCGTAGCTGGTTTGGAAGATCAATTACACACATTAGCAGTGCCTGGTGTGAAGTACAGAGGTCTTTAATAGACCAGTTAATTTTGTCACACTGCACTATCTATTTCTCTAGGGACACGACAGTGCTGCTTCAGAACCAGTTGGCTCTATAAAGCGTATTTTTCTAATTTTATTTATCTTTAAGCCTAGTAGTTCTCCAGCTACTAAATCAAGGTAGATGCTCTGCGATGTTCAAATCTTGAACCTGTCAAAGGCAAGAACAACTACAATTTCTAAAGTCATGTTTCCAGACTGCCCAGGGAGGCTGAGTTCAGTCAGGACAAGTCCCCAAAACATTTTCTCCATAACAACTTCCATATTATTGCAAGTATACAGGCTTGTTCCCTCACACTGAAGCTGCACAGCCATTCAGTGCCAGGAAGGAATTTACTTGGATTAACAGAATATGCTTATTCTAAAAAACTAAACAGCACGAAGCCAAAGTTAAATATATTTAGGCATTTCAGAGACACCAAAGAAGGGTTTGTGGTTGCCTAAGGCACGTATGTGTATCAAAACACAAAGTTTCAGCTAGAATTGAAATTAAGTTGGGCAATAGACTGCAGCTCTGCCAGTGAAACAAGGTTTGACAGGTCTCCAGTTAACAGCCACAGTCTCTCCCTTCTCCTATTTAAAGTTAAAATGCACTGAAGTTCAAGCTTCTATAGAAGGATACCAGCAGATACTTGGCCTTATGTGGAAAAAGGAATTAATCTCCTTGGTCAATCTTGCCATCCAAACAGTGATTTCAACAGGAAGGAGTTTCTCTGGGGAACACGAAGATTGAAGTCTGATATCCTACCTGCTCAGTTAGATCAGACCACACCGAGTTCTCCATAGCAGATCAGTTTTTACCAAAAAGAGATATTGCTACAGTACCCTATTTGATACTAAATGGCCTTTTTAAAAGCACAACAAATTAGTGTATACAGGCACTTATTATCTTATATTACATCCTACAACCACTCAACACCACAAGCACTTGATCTACAGCACCCTTTGCTTTAGTATTAATTGGCTGTAGAAATGCCACTGCCTGGTCAACTCCAAGGACTTTATCCACTTTATCCACACTGCCCCCAAAATCTGGTTTAGTGTGGACTCATTCAAGTCAGGCAAACCTTAATTTAAAACCTCTCTCACTTATTTTCCCTGAAGAAATTCATTCCTTTTGGTAGATACAACAAACCTTGAGAAGGAAGAATAATAGTACAAAGAATGTAAGTAGTCATTTAAGTGTTTTATCCTTTAGAGAACATTCACTCCTTCCCTGTGTGACTCAAAACAAACCTAATTTACTAAGGAAGACTTGGTTGCAATTAAGAGATAAATCATCATTTTAAAGAAACAAAGGTTTGGGCTCTTGAGCACATTACCCAAACACAACACATCCACAACCCTCCCACAGGCATTGCAGAAATCAGAGCAGTTCACAGCTCACCCTGCTATTGATGCATCAGGGAAGGTAATTTTCATTTAATTCCAGATTTTAAAAAATATGTATGTCAGGGGACTGCAGTTATCCTCTTCAATTTTTGCTTTTAAATCACTATCAGTCAGCAGGACTTAACCTTCCTTTAAAGGATATCAAGATTTATAACCATTCTTCCAATAAATTTACCATGTCCCCTTTAAATTGCACTTTATGAAGACATACAAGAGCATGTGTGTATTACATGAGCTGGCTTAAAGATGTGAAATTAGCACAAGTCACATTTGTAACACTGCAGTTCTTGCCTCTGACTTGCAGATCTCAAGCTTCAATTAAATACACAGAAGTAGCACTTCACAGTAAAAATTCAGATCAACTAAATCAATCTATTTTTGGTCTTTATTATTCCATTTGAAGCACCCTCTGGTAACCATCTGAGTAGCAAAACCAAGCCTGTACTTGCTGGACACAAACTCCGAGAAGTCTGCATGAAACCCATGAGGGTAAAATATTCAAGGTGCATTTGCTTGGAGTAAAAAAGTAAATCTGGCAAAAAAATAAAATGTAGATTCAACACAGATAAGGAGCAATAAGCTCTGGGGTTTAGGTCCTGCTTTACTGCCTTGTTCCTGATGAAATTAAATATTAAAAGCCCTTGACCCCAACTGACACCCTGGGTCGTGCTGCACACCCAGGATGGAGCTGCTCACAAAGTACAAACACAATTCTGACTCCGTTTGCTCAGGTACTCAAGGACCTTCTTAAACATCTTATGAGGTGCCACCTTTGGTCAAAATCCAAACCAAGAGAGGGCAGGAATTCCTTTCCTTCCCGTAACTATCCAGGCTGCCTGCAGTAACACTTGCCATCACATCCAGGGGGACTGAATTCCCAGAAACCTTTCCTTCTGAGAGACACTCAAATTCCACACCAGATTTCTGTTAAAGAAACAAGATTTAATATCCAATTACAAAACAAACAGAAGTTACTTCTGCCCATTTAAATCCAAATGGGAACACACAAAGAACCAAGATCAATACATTTGCAAAAAAATCCCAGAACTATTTGGGATGAGTGGGACAACAGCACAGCAGTGAGTCCAAGCCCCCACTAGCACAGTTCCATTAGATCAAGTTGCTCAAAGACTCATCCAGCTGAGGTTTGAGGATTACCAGGAATACTCTTTCTAGACCATCAACTTTAATATTGAAGTTGGAATCTGAAACCAATTTCAGAAAAATACTCAAAGGCAAAGGAAGCCTTCACGCTCTGAGCAAAACCAGAGAACACCAAGGATAAGAACAATGCTCAGAATACTTAAGTGTGCCTTGCTTTTATTGTAAGCCTTTATTTCAGAAGGTTATGCAGCTGGTGTAACACAAATCTACGTGTGAAGACAAATCTAGAAGCAAATGCTCAGAGCTGAGATGAAAAAGCATCTGTAATTTAGATAAATAACAGCTCTCTGCAGGAACAACCTCAGCATTCAGGTCTTGTATTTCAGAGCCTACACAGTTTTGCTCATTTAGATTCAAATGCCAAAAAACAGCCCAACTCCTCTCCTGGATGAAAGATCACATCTTTATGCAGGAAAGCTTAGTTGGAAGCTTAGATGAGTCTGTCAAGAAAGAACAAGGATCCAAGGTATGTCTGTTTATTGAAAGGATCACTTTTGTGTCATTACCTTGGAGATGTGACATCTCTGCATCAGGTCCAGCTGACAGAACCGTTCCAAAAGAATTCCCTGACAGCAGAAGCCTCCAGAATAAAAAATGCCACCACGAACCAGCACTTACAGCCAAACTTCCATGTTCAGCCTGAACAACCTGAAGCTTGAATTGAAGAATTCTCTTTCCCACTTGCCACTACCAGGGGTGCTGAAAAACAGATCCTCCAAACCAGGTAGGACAGAGTTGCCTGTTTTGGTGTTTTACTGCTCCACACACAACAGCTCAGGAAGGCAGAGCTCTGCTGTGTAAGTGCTGCTCTAAGGAAGAGATCCTTGACAGGCTGGCATGGCTTGGTGATGGATTTTTGGACTAAGCTCTCACATGGAGTTGCACAATAAGTAAACAAGCGAGGCAAAGCTGACAGCCCAAGCCCTGTATTAATGACCCAGTAGGTATTTTCACTGCTCATACACACCATGGAAATCAACTTGTAATTGCAGCCTAAAGTAGCCCTACACAAAAACCATGGAGTGAAGGGTTACACATTAGGAAATGCAAGCACTCTGATCACTTGTGAAGCTTCAGCTCAGCTTCTCTCGGAATATGTATGATCCTTAATTCCCTTCTCCATCCTTTCCTTCCCATAAATCCTCACCCAGTGAGCTGGGTGGGACAACACTCCCTGAACCCAGAACTTCTCCCTACAGTCATTTTCCTTAAACCCTGTAGTCAGTGGAGTTCTGAAGGAAGTCAGCCCTTTTTGCACTGCTCATTTGATAGCATCTCTTCTGCTAAGGATCCACAGCACTCACCAGAGCTCCCACACTGGCCCATATGTGAAGTGGCAGAAGAGTTCAAGCCATCAGAAAGATCTTCTGTACCCAGAACAGATGTCCAGAGTCCAGCTTTTTGAATAGTCCCATATTTTATAGTATTCCTGCTCTGTGTTTGAGAAATACAACTCTACTACCAGGGGTCTGAGCTGCTGAGCACTCAAGCCTGGAGTTGTGTCCTCAGCACCAAAACCATAACTCTACACACACCTGGAAAGGTTCCCAGCAACTTCCTAGCCAGGACCACAATCCACAACCGGGCAGGGACACGCCTGCCTCTCCAGGATGGCACCGGCCTGACTCACCAGACCACCACCTACAACTTCTTCCCAGATAAAGCCACCTCACCCAGTGCTTCTACAAATACCAGGCAATTTAAAATCTTATTGGGCCACCTGGAAATTCTGGATTTCTTCAGGTGTCCCATCCTACTGCAGCCTCTGTTTAGAATTATCTCAGTTATTACCTGTGGGGGTGAACTACTGATGTCAGCACACTCACAGCAATGCTCAAAAGACCAGACAGATTGTTAGGCACCTGAATATCCAATCATCATTCCTCCCACAAACAGCTTAATCTTTATTTATATTACTTTATTGGCTCAATTGGACAGCACAGACAAACCTCTCTGGGAAGGAGACAAACTCCTGGCAAGCCTTCAGAACAGGCCAGCACTCCCAGTTGGCATGGAAGCTTCATCACCATTTGTCCCAGGAAGCCCAGGGCATCAAGGACTCACATCAGAGCCAAAAAAGTCAGTACACCTCATTCCCACAGCCTCCTTTAAAATGGTCAGCCCTAGAGCCAGGGGTACTCCAGTTTTATTGGTCCTGAACATCGTGTCAGTGAAAATCCCTTACCAGCTGAAGCAATCCTTCTCCCCTTTCGCTTGCAGGGCAGAAAATGGCATTTAAACTGACAAAACCGAATACATGGGGGGAAGAGTGCATGGCACTGACATTTAAGGGAGATTCAAACTTTACACTCAAACTGCATTAATTCTAAAACTAGAAACCCAGCAAGGTTCAACAGGCTCTTGAACCAAAATGTTTATACAAAGCAAGAGTAGACAGATGTTCTTCAACAGATGCTTTTATTGTTGCAGATCCCCCAATTTCTTTGTCGGGCCCCCACACCTGCCTTGACACTGGGCTGAGCATCACCTGTCTGCACAGCCATCACTCAGGTGCAGCCTCCACACCAAGGGTGACCTTCATGTGGCTCTGGGCACTACTTATTTCTCCAGTGACTTTAGAAGCAGGCTATTTTCTTGAAACCAGTGACCAAAAAAGCCACTAATTAGCTCATAAGTCAGTGTGTGTAATACAGCACAGGCCACCTGCCTCAGTGAGGCCCCACTGCCGTGCTTTGTCTGCCACTGCTTTAACTCTTACTTAACTTATCAAAAGGATGTCACAAGTCTTATGCAAGTTCACCTCTAACGTACTCATTATCCTCTTAGGAGCCATTGAATGAAATGTGAGTTAATGAATAACACAGCAGGAGTTATTTCATTATCCCCATGGTGAGAGAGAGCCATCTAATACTTGGATATGATGTCAGACTTGAGAAACAGCCAGTGGTACTTACTCAGGCTTCCACTGCTCACTCAACTGCTACAGCAGTGGTGTTCCCAGGGAAAGGCTGCAGACTGTCCCGACAGCTCGGGAGCAAAGCTGCTCCACAGCAGCCTTAGGAGGAAGTCGAGCAGCAGGAGTGAGGAGCTGGAGCCTGTCACTCTGCTCCCACAGAAGGGAGAGGTTTTTAGCAGCATACATTTAATGGAGGGGCCTTGCACAGGTATGGCAAGCAAGGCAGTAAGAGCATGGCAGCTCCTCACGTTTTCCTCTTTTACAGTGTCAACCCCATTTCAAGTCACCACTTGTCTCTGCTATTAAATCAACCTGTCCATTAAACTCCATCAGAACCCCAGGACACTTCCTTAAAGGGAAGTCTGAAGCAAGGTGTAGATCCTTCATCAGTCACTGGCAATCCCATCTTTTGGCATTCAAGGCTGTCTCACTTCCACTTTTAGTTCAACTAACACTTTTCACTCTAGAGCTTGATGCATTATGGCTTCAAGTAGGTGTTCACTCCCCTGTGACTATCTGCTAGTACAGGTAGTGAGGAGGACAAGAAAGACCAAAATGCCCTTCAAGTCATCATTTGCCTGCAATAACAAACCAGCTCTAGATTGCCTGGTGTTCAGAGATGGTATTTTCCTGATTTCCTCACCATGAAGTCCACCCTGACTGCTATCAGGACAGCTATGCCTGGCAGTGCCCTTCAGATAAGTGTGGCTCTTAGGACACGTGTTCCTTCCTGCCCAGAACACCCCCATACTTCCTTTACATTGTGCAGTCAGGAGCAAGAAAGCAGCAGACATTGGAACAGCTCACACCAGTCCATTACAGAGCCTGCAGGTATTACTTACAGGTGTTCCCCTCTAACAACCTGCCTGATGAGGAATAAACTACTACACAAGCAAGCTAAAAGCCCAAGCAAGAGGAAAAACTGGAAAGCCTGGGAGACCAAAGCTAGAAGATGGACTTCTCATGCAGATGGAAAACCAGAACTATCTCCCTGGCACGTCACACCCAATGAAGGGGCCAACACAAGCAGATTTCTCTGTAGGGACTGCAGAAATTCTCATTCAAAGGAGAGATTTTCCCATACCCTGCAGCTTGCACTCACTCCTGAACAGCCACAGAGCAGTGAGTCTGTAACACGTCCAAAGCAAAGGACAATCGTGCCACACTCCTTATCAAACTAAAGAAACACTATCTCCAAGCCTAGCACGTGCTGTCCTGTCATTCTCACGTGAGTGTGCACGTGGAGGATGTATTCATAGTCCAGGCCTGGCATTACAATCCCTGCCATGATTGCAATGCTGCACCAGATTTAGAATGGCTCTGTTAATACTGTAGCTCACTTCCATGATGCTGTTAACATATCCCATAACTATTGTTCCATGAGCATTTATCTTCAATTCTTCAGTAAGTGCTCAAAATACCAATATTTAAGATACAATACTAATCTCACGGCAGTATCTGTAAAACTGACAGAAAAATCAGTAAGATAAACTATGAAAAGTTGGCTTTGGAACAACTGTCTGTTATGTGAGAAGCTTCTGAACTGGTATGGAACAGTATCTCCCTGCATGTGAGGAGCATCTGTGTGCAGGAATGCCTGAGCCTCTGAGTCACCCCTGAGGTGCTCACCCAGCAGCCAGTGCCCACTCACCCATGAGCTGAGCAGCAGAGCACACAGCTGGAAACCAGTGCCCAAATACACAATAATCCACGTACAACACCACTCAGTGAGGTAAGGGACACGTTTTTGAGGTGTGATGCCATGTAAGAGGGTAATGGGATTGCACCGATGCCCTCGCTGGCGAGGCTGTGAGCCCTCATTCTGACTCGTACAGTGATACTGCTTAAGTTGAACCACGTGCTTGCATTCCCCACTGAGTCAGAGCTGTCCTTACACAACACATCCAAGTTCCTCAAGCTGCTCAGCAGGCCCTGCAGAGGCTGGACCTGTGCTACTTCTCCAGCTGTGCTGGTTAACCAGGCCCTCCTGCCAAGAAAACTGCCCCAGCCACCCACAGCCTAGAGCCTGGCCTCTCCTGGAAGCATCCTCAGCACCATGTCCACAGCAGCTGGACACAAGAACTGCCCAAGACCTGAAGGAAGATTCTCCCCACCAGCTGCCAGATTTTGTGTCTGACAGCGTCTCTTTTAGCAGTCCCACAGTCTATCCCTTAGTGAGCAGTTCTTACCTATTTTGGCCACCCACTGCAGGAGACAGACAAATACTTGATTCAACTGTGTGGTATGGTGGGAGGACAGGACAGCAATGTCTAAATGTCCTTTACTCTGCAGTTTCCAGCTTAAAAACACTTAGACTCACTAGAAGGAAGTAAACAATGTCATCCAGACTGTCTGGGGAAGCATCAGTAATTTTAAAATGTAGCTGCACATGGCAGCTTGGGGTTTAAATGTGAACAAGAGCTCAGACATTCCCTCTGTTGTCCTCTACAGCTGGAAAGCCACTACAACTCTTCTTCACACCCCAAGCTTCTTCCTAGCAATAAGCAGCTGCCTAAGTGAAAGTCAGTTATAAAATCATTTTATCACCACCACTATTTTCTCAAAGCTTAAAAATTAAATCAAGTACTCTGCTACTGGAATTTTCATTACCAGGAAGTTGCAGTAATGCTTATTGCATTATGCTTATTGGTTTGTTCTCCCAATATGAAAACTGCATCAGTTCAATGCTTTGAGTTAATTATTATTGTTTCACTGAGGTAAATGCAAACAGAAACCTAAACAACATGGAATAAACAGTAGGAAATCAAGCTCAACTATGTAAAGATAAAACAAATACTTCATGATCACCTGCAAGTATCAGGGAAATTCTCACACAGCTCTCATACATATGAGCAATTAAAGGCCCTGATAACTAGAGTTTCAGAAAAAGGCCACAGGAAAACTATACAGTAAGGTAAGGACTCAGGCTTTTTTCCTGTATCTAAACACCTGGGATTAGCAATGAAGAGAGATTTATTATAATATATAAAAAAAGAACTAGACCCTAGATTGCAATATTTCCAGAATATTCTGTCAGATTCTCTCAGCAAAAAAGCATAAATAAGCACAAACGAGTCTCTGGTGAATCCACCAAACCTCCAGAGATTCTCTGGAGCTTCTTCAGCACCGATCAAAAAGTACCTCCAGTCACACTGTTCCTTCATTTGACCGAGGGGAAGGAGCTCCAACACCCAGGAGGTGATGAAGGCAGCAGTCAGAGCGAGCCCTGGCACAGACCGACTGTACTGAAGGGCCACCAGTTGCCATGGAAGTCTCCCTGAGTTCCTCTGCCAAGGCTGACCCTGGAGCTGGTCAAACAAGCGGCTCATGCGGAGCTGCTGCTCTGGGATGCTCGCTGAGCCTGTGAACTCCGCGGCGGAGTGACCGCTCCACAACGATGTGCTCGCTGCAGAGCAGTGCTCCACCACCACTGAATAGACAATGCAAAGAGCCATTCAAGTGTCAGTCTTGCCGAGCAGGCAGGACAAAGTGCTTTTTGTTTGTGTCTTTGAGATCCCGACAAATCAGAAATAGATTAAGTGTGCTGGCAGAGTGGCTTTACCTCCCAGCCGGATACGTGATCCCGTGGCAGGGAGCTGCCAGTGCTCCGCAGTAACTCACACCCGGCCGTGCCCTGCTCCGCTCTCCTTGGGAATGTTTGGAGGGAATCATGCCTTGAGCATTATGGGAAGCTGACAGGGAAGCACTCTGCTTACAGTCAGGATAAAATAGAAACGCAGAAATAAGAACTGCAAGTCCTAATTTTATAGGTGAAGAGGAATCTCTGGCTGAGCACAGTTATCACAGAAGGCTTTATTATCTCTAGCAGAGGCTCTGAAATAGATACACGTGTGTTTTGTACAATTTCCATTTAACCTTGCTAATTTTCTCAGCATTATTTTTTGCAGCTCAGGGACAAACCAGAGTTACTGAGTAACTCTCCAGTATGAACTTTCAGTGCATTAGTTCTCACTGCTGAATTAAATACATAAGCATCTTAACATTCACAAATCCAACAGCCCACTACTCCATAACCCACAAGGACTAAGCACATTTTATCTGTGGAAAACACATGAGCATTTATCAAGCGACATATCAAATCTTACCACAAATACTAAACAAAACCCAGCAATTCAACTGCTTCAGTTAACAATTAATAAAAGCTCTGAGGAAAAGGAATGCATCTGCTTCCACTTCCTACAGAAATCTCAAGTACAACTCAAGCAATACCTCAGACACAGAGCAGTTTAAGGGGCTGCATTTTTAAGGGATAATTTGAAATCATCAGTAGTGGATACCCTGTCAGCATTGAGGCCTTCCTGTGCCACAGGGTCAGCCCAAGCCCCCAGTGCCACAAAGGTCTCCCAGAGTCACCAGATCCAAGGATTCCTGTTACTCTGCCCCGTCCTGTGCTACAGCTCAGTGCCCAGTGAAGGCTGCTCTGAGCCAGCACCATCAGCACAGGGACCTTTTTGCCACAGAACCACAGCAAGGCACTGCAGAAGCACTTGTTAAATGCTTTACTCACAGCAAGCCTGGTCTGAAGGGTTAAAAATCCCCTTCAGGGTGTCAGTGTTGTCACGCTGACCACGGCACTGAGACTCCCTGTTAAACTCTGAACGTGCAATGGGCTGACACTGCACACGGGTGAAGCTGCAGATTTCTACCTCAAACGGGTGTGCAAGGAGCACTGTCACTTGTGACAAGGAGTTAAAACACTGGAAGGAAGAGAAAGAACAACAACTGAGTTGTGATGAGCTTAACTCCCCTCCAGCAGCTCAGTAAGAGCACCAGTTCTGTGAAAGTTTGGTACAAATCTATCTCAAAGTACTAAAAAAGGATATAATTCAAGTCTACTGGATAACACCAAACAAATCTGCTACTTCTCCACTTGAAAATTCAATGAGGCTTCAAAGCAGGACACACCCAACTAGACAAACTAGAAGACTGATTCCTTACTTCAGAACTGAAGCCTTCAGACCCTTCCATCCAACTCACTTCATTTTTAAGATATTCCATATACTCAGCATATATTAGAGTATTCACCCAGCCTGTTTTGTGTAGATGACACATTAGTAAGGAATTTTCCCATTCCTCCCCAAAAGCCATGTCTGTAGAATTGACATCAGATACAATGTAAAATATATCACTTAAAGATAAGGCTGAGGTCAGACACTCATTTCAATTATTTCAAGTAATTTCCAGGATTTCACAAAAACTCACCAGCAGACCAACTCCCAAATCCTGATTTAGCAGTTCCACACTGTGCATAAGCAAAACTGAAGAACGAGAAAGGTGTAGCAAGACAGGCACAGCTGCTTGCTCACTCCAGGTCACATTTACTTTTCTGCTAAAGGAAGAACTCACCAGGTAGGTAGGTAGGTAGGTTTTGAGTGACACACACCTTGGTATTTAAATAACTGAGATCTAGAGATGTAGGACAGAGGTGAACACGCAGGAGTTAACTCTTCAAACAAATGCAGGTTTTAACAGGATAAATTCTTATCCTATACTTAGAGTTTAAAGGTTACAAAAAGCTCAGTGTTGAAGGAACAGATCAGCACCAAGCAACAAGCTTTTTATAACATGGCAAAGATGCTCTGAATTCCATGTAGAGGCTGAGCTGTCACTCACCCAGCGTGATCTATGGATTCCCAGCTCCACAGAATAGTTCACACTTTCTCTTTCACATTCTTACATGCAATAAGCTCTCAGTATGTTGTTTAATCTCTGAGTTCTGGTGAAAATGTTATTAAGAAAAATAATCAAAGTAGCCAAGTCTGATTTTTGAGAGGTCACAGGTGGAACAGGAGTCACCTAACAAGCAGCAGATTCTTCAGGCAAGTTTCAAGCCATCAAATTTGTTTCAACACGTACGGACTCTGCTAAGTCAAATCTTTCAACACCACTCACCAAAAGGTGACCCAGGGGACAATACAATGGCACAACCTGACTAACTGCTATGGAAACAAAGTGATGGTTGTGTTTTCTTCTGCAGACATGGTGAGTTGTTCTGCCACAATTGATCTTCACACTGCAGCACAAGCCCACTCTGAACCGACCCCAGGGTATTCCTTCACCTTCTGCATTTCAATTATGTACGAACAGTCAAGCAGATCTAAAGAACACCAACCCTAAGTGCTTCCTCCTAAGTTTTCCAGAATCAAACACGAGGCTTGAAGCTCTAGAAAACAGGTGCTGCAGCATCTGTTTAAAGTTTACTGCTAATCAATCCACAGAAGCTTAAAAGCTGACCTTTTACAAGCAGCAAAACCCCAGCTGGCTACACCTGCAACTGCACCATGAATGTGCTCCACAGCCACACCTCCAGACTCCTGAAAATCAAATTCTTCAGCAATGAAACCACCAAGACTCATCAGCCTACCTGAACAGACTGGAGTGTTCTCTGCACCTGCAGAAGTGGCTGTCGTGTTCCAAACCCAGCCTGGAAATTCAGACTGGCTCTAGGAATTCTTTAATTGTCTTGGCAAGAGGCAGCATAAAAATCATGGAATTTAAGCGCATAAATTAGTTTTTGAGGGTGTTTTGGCATTAGGCCTTTCTTTAAACTGAGCTAAATTAGATTCTCCCTCCACCACCTGCTTACTTCTTGCACAAAAAACTTCAGTCCTTTCTTGTCCTCTTCAGGATTCAAGTCACTGCAGACCAATTTCTGTGGACAAGGCACATTTTAAGTGACCACTCCTTGCCTTTGTAAGTGAAGTCACTTTATCTCAATAAATGTTACTAGACCTACAGCATATTTATAGAAGAATCATTTCTTAACCAGTACACGACTTGGTCTGCTGGGATTGACACATGGTAAGCATCTATGATGAGACTAAAAACCGAATTTTGTTGGAAGAACCAGAAAAAAACTTAACAGTAGTTAGAACTACTTAGAAATTGAAAGGAGACAAAGTAGATTAAGCCATATTGCAATTCTGGGGATCTTAAAATATGTTCAAATACATGAGGCTTAGCCCTACTAGGCCTCTACTTTGAGTATCAAATAATGTAGGTCTAGAAGAGAGAAGTAGGCTAGAAAGAGGGAAGGATCTGCATCCAGCAAGGGCTGGCCAGGTAATCCCTGCCTCTGTGAGCAGTGGTCCAGCCTCAGGCACTCCTACAGTTTAGAAAGCTGGCCAATACCTTGAAATACTAATGTTTAGAAAAATAAGCTACAGGGCACAGCAGCTTGTAACTCACTCTTTAGGGAGCTGCCAACCGTTTCCTCCCCGACCCGAGCAAATCAAGGTGCCTTATGCAAGAGGAAAAGTCTTCATACCTGAGTGCTGAATGGGACCACGGCGGGCTGGGACATGATGCAACAGCACCATTACTTTAATGGGGCTGCTCTCTGGGCGTGACCCTCAAAGGAGGGGAGCACCTGCCCTGGGACCGTACACAAACAGCTTAGTAAAAACCAGCCTTCAAAATGAAAGCAACAAATAGCTCTTACTGTCTTTGCTATACCAATCTTATACCTGTCAAATGAAGCAAAATCCTTTGTCCACAACTCCCCAGGCTGGCTCTTCCACCAGACCCACCCAGTTCAGGTGTCAGCAGTGGCAGTGATGAACCCAAGCACTCTGCAGAGGTGAGCAGAGCACCAAGCAGGTTTCAAGATTGCTTCCTACTCCGAGCCCATTACAACAGCAGGTTTGGCACTGCTGTTTTCCTCAGTGAATGACTCCAGAACTCCCATCCTTGGACCCTTCTGCTGTTCAGTGATCGCCAGCCCTTGAAGAGTTCACAGGAAGAAGTGCCTGTGCAATGAAAACATTGCAGAGGAGTTGGAATGCCCCAGCAATGGAAAGCCAGACAGCTCTCCAACCAGCCTGCCAGTCAACACTCGGGAAGGAAAAGATAATTTGCCTGGAGTAATGAGCTAAGTATAGAGCCACCACGACTCCAGTGTCCCAATTACCTCTGCAATTCTTCCAAAGAGAGTGGAACACCTTGGGAAGAAGCTGCAGGTAGAACCAGGGACTGAAGCTACTCCACTGATCTTGTGCTTAACAGACCAAATTCTGCAAAAGCAGCACCAAGAGTCAAGACCAACATCTAACTCACTGGAGTCTTTTCACCATCCTCAGCTCATTACCATATTCCAGCACTTTAGGGAATCCTATTCTATTTTAGAAAACCCCTTGCCCAGTCCTCTCCCCAGGTCAGTTTAGCAGGCACCCTCATCAAGTGTCAGCATTCAGCCTGTCATTTAAAAGCCAAAATTCCAGTTTGACAAGTGGAAGGCATTTTGGTTCCAGCTCCCAAAGCCTGCAGAACAGAAGGGGGAAAAGCAACACCACAGTGATCAGGCACATTGGTACCATTATGCAGCTATACAGGAAGCTACTACTTTTTGAAATTCATTGTTGATGAATATTTATTATTCTTTTACTTTAACAAGGGTTTATGTGTATTACTTACACAGCTCTATATCCTCTGATGTCCCATGTGGTCACAGATTCTGAAAGAAGGACCTATCATTAGCTGTACCACCAGTTTTCCTGCAAGGAAGTTTCCCTACAAATCCCCTTGCACGTGGTTTGAGCACTGTAGGGATACTGAACATACAGGTACAATGTCAGGATATTGAAGCTGGAATCTGTTTTCTAATGCACTTGGAATTTCAGAGCAGGTATCTGACCTCCTTCCTTACTGACAAGTCTAACTGACCAGATGGCTTTGCCAGAACACAACCCAGCACAAAATATTAAACACTTGGCCACGGATCTCCAAAACTGAAAATTTCCATGTGGCTTCTCTCTGCAGCCCCAATTAACTCATGTGTTACGTCCAGGGATGCTCTGCAGCAGGGAAGTACACTAACCAAACACCTCCAAATCATGTGATACTCACGCTTGAGTCTGAAGGGATTAAGAGATTCCAGCCCAAAGTAAAAGAAAACAAGCAAGCTATTGTATTCTGCATTAGAACACAACTGTGCCTTGACCATAATCCATCAGCCAAACCTACAAGGAAAGCCGAGCAGACCTCAAAATATTTACCTTGTTCTGTCTTCCTCCTTTTTCCTCAGAGAGTTCAGATTTTCCCAAAGTGCAAAAAGGTGCATTCTTTTGGAAGTTACTCAAAGAAAGGTTCACTGAACATAGACAAAGATGATAATTTAATTATAATGGGTATCCAACCAGAATATAATGCCCTGTTCACAGCAAATTCCTGCTACCAGCAGTGAGAGAAAATTAAGAATCTGAATTCTCAAATGTACTCATGACTAGTATGTTCACCAATCAGCACACAATTAAGCATTCCTGTTCTCTAATTGTAAAGATGAACACTTGTTTGATAAGGATTAGTCATTAATTTGATGAAAAGCTTATGCACTCTTAAACCATGCATGGTGTTTAGATGGAAAGAAAAGTTCTGCAAGCAGAGGCAGTAAATTTGCAAGTTTACATTAAGTACACTTCACTTGCTTTCAAGCTTCCATTTATTAAAGGAAAATAATCAAAATAATCTAGAAATGCAATCAGCTTAAACATTTTAGTCAGGTTTTTTGGATCAAAAGTTCAACCATGCCTACATTACACTATTTGTTCTCAGAGTGAAAAAAAAAGGAAATAAGGAAAAACCAAATACAACAATAAAAAAAAAAATCAAACCTATCAGGTCAAAACATGCACAAAAGGTGTTTCTACTCTGGTCAGACCACAGCAAACTGGCTGCAGAGAGGACAGACAAATGTCCTCACATTGATTTTCAAGTAAAGCTGCTCTGTGATATGGCAGGTGAGTTTTCTTCTCACTGCCTCTAATTTTGGCTCATCTGCAGCTTTGACAATAATAATTTTAGTTAGAGAAAACACTGAAGGCTGGAGACAGCTAGAACTGAGGACAGATTCCAGCTGCAGCAAGTCCAGCACTAGGTCTGGAAATGTCTCAAAGCAAACACCCCAACAAGGATGCAGCAAACGGCACAACTTCCCAGCAGCTCATTTCTCTCTGGTTTAAGTTTCAATGATAGCAATTCCACACTTGCAGATTGCAATGGAATAACCAAAGACTTCCCAGGTACACATTTAGGTCAATTATGGCTCTGAGAGATGAGCTCAGGCAGCCACAGCCACTGGCTTACTCCCTTTCCTCATCTACGTGCAAGGAGAACAGGGACAGTGAGGCTGCTGGGTCCCTCCTAACTACCGGATGGGATATTCCAGGGAAATGCTTTCCACCAATTCCAAACCTAGAAATTCCAAGGAGACTTTCCATCAATTCCAGACCTAGCAGCAGCCACTCTGGACTTAAAACTCAGTTTGAAAGGACATAGTGATATCATGAGAGTGACAGGACAGAGTTTAATATTAGATCAGCTGCTAGACTGGATCATTCTGACATCTCCTGTACAAAACTGAGGCCTCACTTCAAAAACACTGAAAGTTACCTTACCCAGGTAGATCTGTAGGATGTTGAAGGTGTTAAGACTCCACAGTCACAGGCAGTTCCAGTAGTACAGCAGCCCAAACAAATTGTACTCTCTGTCCTCAGTCTTTTTGTTACAGTTTCTTTAATCCACCTTCAGTTTCACGTAATTCTTCAATACTTTCAACTGCTACTTCTAGCCACTAAAAAACCAAAATCAATATTCTAGTAGTCTACCCTTGACCTATACAGCGTTAAACTCCACATGACAGAAAGACCTTAGGGAGATCTGATTTTCCATCTGTTTTCTGCCTGTCACCAGCTCTACCGAAAGCCCAAAAAATAAGAATCCTACTTGCCCAGCTCAGCCAAACCTCAGAGGAACTGAGGAGTCAGACCCACAGGGCCCGGGAGTCTCATGATGCACATGAGCCCTGCATGAAAGGCTGCTCTCAGGGCGAGCTGGGGAGATGCCCTGCAGCGAGTCCTGCCTTTGCTCTGCGCTCCAAGGGCACTCAGGAAGCCAACCAAGTGCATCTTGTCTTCACAGACTCCATGTCAACCGACACAGACAGCATTTGTGTCCTCTCCTCCCTCAGGTGCCTGGCAGCAGTTTCCCCCAGGCACTTCCACAAGTAGAGAAAGCAGCATTGGAGAAAACAAGTCTCATTTTGTCAGGAGTCTGCCCTTTCCCGGTTGATAGAGAAGTCAAAACCCTCCTTTAAAGGTACAGGGAAAAAGAAACTATTTTTATTTCTCTGTCCTTTCAGGTAACACCACAGAATTAATGCTTTGATTACAGCCCTAGTTTTCAGTCCCAAAGTTGGAGAAGCAAATGAGGCCCACAAAAGGGCAACACAAAACTGTTCTACCAGTGTTTCTATAAATAATGTCTATACTAGTGCACAAATCTCTGGTATTCGAAAGAAAAACTACAAAGACTTAATTATGGCAATGCAGCAGCCTTCCTCCACATATTCAACCTGAAGTGCATTACTTCCCCCCATACTGATTATATGTTCCAGAAACTAAACCTCAGAGTACCAGAACAATCCAAAATACTTCAGAGACTATTAGACCTGTGTATACAAAAGACTTCATCATACAGACAGGCACCCTAGAGATGGATTTCGTGCTACTTTGTTTTCAGAAATCTCAGTTAAGGAAAGATTTATACCATTTTCACTGGTTTTCCCTGATGAAAATCTTTTTTATAACAGAGTAAGAGAGACCACAAATGAAAGCCTTTGGTAGAAGTCTTAGCCATGGGGCTCAGTGTACTCACAGCAAGGGAGAAACACATCCAGGTAATAAGTTACTTTGACAATCACATTTCCTTGAAAACTAGGAAGATGAGATTACAGTGGAAAACATCTTTTTCAACTCTTATCCCAGCAAGGGCTAAACCAAGTAAGACCTGAAAGGTTTGTTTTGGTAATCTGCTAGAGATGGGCCCAGTAAAGCATAACTTCAGTCCTGAAATTAAACCAAGATGATGTCGCTCTGCAGATGATGCAGGAGTGATTGGACTAAAATCAAACAGAGGGGAGCACAGAACATACAGCTTGAGATCAACATACACAACAAGGAGGAAGAGAACAGTTAAATATCCAAGTAACAGGTCTTTCCCACGTGGATATTCACTGCCTTCCAGGCCACGTTCTGGAAGCTCTGAGCCCATGGCAGCCTTCCTTGCTGTCCTGTCGCAGAAGTTCAAACATTTGAACATTCCCTGTTATGGCTCTCCCTCTGAAGAACACACCCCAGTCAGAGGGGTCTGTTCTGGCTGCCCTTTGCAAAGCCCAGCTCCTCCCAAGTAGCCAGGACTACCACCAAGTTTCTGATTTCATCCTAGCTTCAAGCTAATTCCACAGGTGACAGGATAATTGTCCAAGCTAAGCTCAATCTAGCACCAGCGCTAATGCTTCACCAGATACAGAACACCTCAAACCCTGAAGCTGAAGAATAATTTGATGAACAACCAGTGCCACAGACGTCAGTGACAGCATCAGCTCAATCAGCACCTCAGATGAAAGCTGTCTGCAGCAACCCCAACTTCATTTCCATCGTGGTTTGTCAGCCCATCACAATGAATGCTGCAAACAACAGCGAGATGTGCTGAGCAAAGCAAAGGACAACTTGCTTTGCTTGTCACCTGTCAGGGCTTCTCCAAGCCTTGGTTTCTTTGATGTTCTGTCCTCTTTCAACTAACACCAAACTGCAAAGTAAGATTTTAAAGTAGTTACAATTCAATATGCTGGTTCCACCTCTCTAAAAAAAGGGGGTTAATACTACCTAGGATCCATCTGCTTGTGTTACTGAGGACACATTTCATTACTGGCGTGACTGGTTATGTACAACTGCCTGCCCACCAATGTTGCTTTACAGCTCTTCACTGCATTCCTAGTCAAGAGGAAAAATAACAGATTTATTTCTCTAAACAACTTCCACTGGAGTCTTGTCCAAAATACTCATTTTTCAGAAATGGCAATAATTCAATACAGCAGCTTGTATAAGTCTAGTTACAGCATCACCGAACAAGGGCCATCCAGCTTCAACTCTTCTGAAATCCAACTCCCCCAAGGAAGAGCAAGAACCCCCTATTTAGGAAGTCTTCTGCAGAGATTGGGGTTTTTTCCCCTCCTTATCAGCATATGGAAGAGTTTCACCACCACAATAGGTATTCCAATGTCATTAGTTGCCTCACTCACGCATATACACACACAAATTCCAAAAAAACTTCCAGCTGGATCTTACCACGGTTACCTTGTTGCAATTATTTTTAGCATAAACACCCATCAGGAAGAACAAGGCCTCTAAAGTATCCAATTGCCCACTGTAAGCCCTACAGAGCACACACTTCAGTTTCCAGTTCAACCTGCAGCCACATCCACGTCTCAAACCAACTGCTGCTTTCCAAACTTCACATGAAGATTCTGAGGAGTTTCAGAGGACAAACCAAAGCTAGGAATCAGCACTTGTGTTTTAGGTGAAGCCTTTACAAACAGTGCTTTTTGCAGGACATCCGTGACTCCAGAAACAGCTTTCCCATTTCAACCAACATTCCAGAAAGGCGCCTGTTTGCCCTCCTTCCCTCCCCAGCTCACTTCGCATGGCTCTGCAGGCCCAAGCCTCACTTCCAGGTGCACACTGGAACTTCCTGAAGGAGAACAGAGCACCTCTGGCTCAGAGCAGCACAACCTGACACCTCGTAGCAGACTAAACGTCAGAGACACCACTGCTTGCAACAAGATCACGCTGCATTTCCTCCCTGCTACTACAGGCTGGTTCCTCTCTGTAGCTCTGAGCAGCAGGGACAGACTCGAGGCCTTCCTTACAGGATGACACATTGCCCTGGAAAACCTACAGCCAGCTGGGGGTCACCTCCTTCACACCACTGCCACACTATTAAGCAGGTGAGGGGAAGAACAGGCCAGGGTTACTCACACTCCAGTTTACCATTGGATTTCTGTGGTATCGAGTCCATTCTGTCAGTACTTTTCAAGTGCTCAAAGCAAAACAACAAAGTTTTAGCTGTTTTGCTCAAACTGCCCTCCAAATAAGGCCAGTTGACACCAAAGGAGGCTGTGGTTTGTGACCTCTGTCCTTCCCACAAGCAGCTGACACGTAGGCAAGTCAATGTTCACAGCGATCCTGCACCGTTCAGGGCTAACACATCCAAGGTAGAAGCTGGAATGCAGCAGGAGCTCAGGGCTCCAGCTCTTTGCCAGGCACAGCAAATAGCCCCAGTAAAATGTCAGTATTTCAAGTTCCTGAATAGCCACTGACTTCACTTTGAGGTCCTTCACACAAACCACTCAGTCATCCTGAAATCTTGAAACACCACAAAGAAAGAAATAGTTGCCTTTCAACAATCCAGTTAATTCACAAGAATTACAGATCCTGACACCACAGCTACTCAGGCTGGAGACAAATGCACAACAGTTGCACGTTATTGCCTGGACCGTTCAGTACCTAAAAGGTTATTTTGAAAGAAACATGACATTACTTTGATTCAGCCAGCAAAGCTACTATGAAACAAGTGCATGCTTAAGTATCTGGACATTTCATTCTGGTTCACAGGATTTGATAAGCACTAATTTAGCCATTTGGAGTCATGTGCTCTGCAGACACCACCAACACCAACTGGGAGAATCCTATCATTATATCCAGTTACACTTCCCAGTAGGAAGCCAGCAGAGCAGGAACAGCCATCACAGCTCTTTGATCCGTGCAGGTGAAAAGATCCCAAACTCCGTGCTGGATGATAACCCCATTCCTCCAGGGAGACAATTCCTCTTCCTTGCTCCATGAGACTTGCCAGGCTCCTGCCCGTTACTCCAGCAGCCTAACGACACCTTTCTCCTTAAGTTACTCCTTTTTTCCAGGTTAATTGCCAGCAAAGCACTGCATAGCCATGTTCCTCCTACTCCTGAAAGCTGACAACATACTTCTCTCCATCATCCTGGGCTGCACGTAGGTGGAATGAGATCTGAGATAAAATATTGTATCCTCTATTTCAGAAGCCTGGGCAGGCTCCATTTCTGTCTCCTCCAGCTGCAGATGGCCGTTTTTATGAAAAATAAATACATAAAATAAAATGAGAGCTTATCAAGCTGACCTGTTCCACCTCTGTGGTATCATTTTTGAGTTGCATGGCATGTTACTTGAGCAGGTTAACATTGATATTTTAATAATTGCTAGTTCATGCAATAGATGTTAACAGAACCCCAGACAGGCACCTATAGCACTGCCACAAGAGAACTCAGCTGGGCTCTCACTTTATCATTCCTATCATTCCTTGTCCAGTGGGACAAGAGCACCTTTTAGTGCCATCACTCAGAAAACCATCCCTGTTTGTGCACCTCTGCCCCTCCCCAAGCTCCAAACCAGGCACAGAAACACTTTTCACTCAAACATCTTAGAACCCCATGCCCCACCTTCACTTATCTGCACAAAGTTTCAACACTTACAGCCCAGTATTTCCTGTGCTAGGAAAGAAAGCACCACTTCTACCTCCCAAACCCACTGTAATCAGTAACAGCTGAAGCAGAGCAGGTATCAGATGTCAGCCTCCTCCCCTCGAGTTTACAAGCACTCCTTCATAAAACCTCCTTCACCTCCACCAAAAAAGTTCATTTCCAAATGCCACATGCTTTAGTAACAGACAAAAGGCATCTCAGCTCTTTATCTGAAGCTCAGAGCACGACAGGTACTACAACAAACCTGCCACAGCTCCTTCTGTCACACTGCCATCCCTTCCCAGTGGACTCACCAAGGAATCTAAACATGCCTTTATGTTCACCAGAAAGCCAAACTGCACTTCCACACTCAGCACTGCCTGACGTGATTCACTAAACAAGTTCTCTTCTTCTAAAGAAAATAAAATTGCACATGGCTACATCACACAAGAAAACAAACAGGTGAAGCACACAGAAAAGTGCCTGTAAGACCTAAAGCCTGCAAGAGTTGCAAGTTCACACCCAGCCTTCCCACACTGAGGGAAGTGTGCACAGAAAGGAAAGAAACCAGTTTCCTGTACAGAGCTGCGTTGTGAAGAAACACCAGGTCTCATCTGCTGATCAAAAAACATTCTCTAAAAGAGCAAGAGCAGGAGTAACTTCAATGCACAAACTTAAACTTCATGTTGGGGGACACAGCACTTACCAGGGAAGGGCAACATCTGCTCAGATCCCAGCGAAATAACAAGACTGTTAAAAGGAACACGTGGAAGAGGCACAATTAAAGCCCCAAAACCATGTAAATAAAAAGCCTTAACAAGTCTCACTTATAAAACGAACGGGAATTTCGGCCGCACGCGCAAGGGCAGCCGAGCGCTGCTGACACCACGGCCCCAGCGGCCGGAGCAGCCGAGCAGGGGCCGGCGGCTGCCAGCGGCATGGGACGATCCCCGGCCAGGTCGGCGGGGACCGGCCACCCCGGCGGGCCGGGCAGAGGGGCGGCAGCACCGGGCG
>VZRJ01002327.1:158436-187017 GCA_013397565.1 Ptilonorhynchus violaceus
GAGCGGCGGCGGCTGTAGAGGGACACGGGAGTGCGTGGCAGCGGCTGAGCAGAGGGACGGGGCCCGGTGCGCCAGGGACAGGGACCGGTCAGGGGACGCGGCCGAGGGGGCGGCAGGGCCCGGGTTAACTGGCGGTGCTGGGGAGGGTGTCTGGACATGGGGTGCGGCCGAGGTGACAGAGCTGGGGGTGTTCACCTGGAGAGGAGAAGGCTCCAGGGAGATCTTAGAGCCCCTTCCAGTGCCTAAAGGGGCTCCAGGAGAGCTGGAGAGGGACTTGGGACAAGGCATGGAGGGACAGGACACAGGGAATGGCTTCCCACTGCCAAAGGGCAGGGTTAGATGGGATATTGGGAAAGAATTGTTCCCTGGGAGGGTGGAACACAGGGCTGCCCATAGAAGCTGTGGCTGCCCCTGGATTCCTGGAAGTGTCCAAGGCCAGGTTGGACAGGGTTTGGAGCAAGCAGGGATAGAGGAAGGACTGCGTGCCCATGGCAGGGGGTGGAATGGGATGATCTTCAAGGTCCCTTCCAACACAAACCATTCCATGAATCCATCTCACGACATTCCCTGTGCCAGCCCTGCTGTGGTGGGTGCTTCAGCCCCAGCGATGTCACCTTACCCTGGGTGTCCCCATGGATGTGCCCATCAGTGGGAAGTGCAGGGCAGGCGTCGTTTTTGGTGCTGGGAAAATAAGTTTCCATGGTTCATTGTGTTCTTTGTCAGGGCTGTCTGGCTCACAGGGCACGGCAGATTAATCGTGGGCTTGTAGTTTAGACCAAAGTTCTTGGAGGGGAAAAGCTTATGAGAGTGACCAGGAATGATTCTCTGTTGAGGTTATCCCATACTTAGGTTTATTCTCTTCCTCAGCTGAATAAGCTTGTGGCCAGGGATTCTGTCTCTTCCAGGATGTTTTGGACTTGCACTGGAGATTTTGGTGCCTTCCAGGCTTGAAATGAGACACTTGGCATGTTTTTCCATGTTGCAAACACACATTTCCGTGTGCAGTTTTCAGAATGACTCTAGAAATTTTAAGAGCCAAATTAAATATATGATGAAACTGAACTGAAAACCAGTTTGGCTTTTTCTGCTGAGACGTTTTGGTGGTTTGGGTTTTTTTTTCCCCCAAAGAAACTTTTTATTGTAAAATAATAGTTGCTCTTGTCAACATTCTAATTTTTAAACTCCCTTGGAAAGACATAATTATTTTGAGATTTCTGAGTTGTATCAGTGTTGCTCTATTGCATTTTTTTTAATTGAGCTCTAAAATGTTAGATGACACAATTTTTGCCTAAATCCATAGGTGACAAATTTATGGAATGAAAAATGTGATTTTTTCACTTGCTGTCTAAACCATGACTCCACTCCTGAGTCTGAGTTGCTCAGCTATAGGGATATTGCTCTGGTTTTATTGTTATTCAGCCCAGGCAGTGTGGCTGCAGTTAAATGTGCACGTGAGGAGATGTGTGACCTTAAGCTTTAATGAGAACATAACTTTTTAGTACCATTTTGCAGAACACATAACCCTATAAAACCCCCTAAAGAAATGAAAAGCTCTACAAGCTGCATCTTTAATTTTTTGTTACTGTCTGAGCTTTTTTAACAATGCCCTTAACATTCTTTTGAGTTACTCTAATATTTGACTTCCAGTTAATCTCAGAAAGTTAACTGAAACACTCCTGAGCCCAGAAATGCTGTTGAAGATGAAGCCATGGATTTTGAGCACGTGGGAATTGGCAGGAGCAGGGAAGGCTTTTGCAGACTCAGCCTGTGTCCCTTGTCTGGCTGAGTGATTCTGCACACAAGCACCAAAAATACTCTTTTTAAAGCACAGGCAGGCTGTGTTTGTGTTGCCCCTGCAGTTTGTGCTGTCAGGAGAGATACTGCAAGTGCTGAAAGAGCCTCCAAAGGCCAGAGTTCAGCCCAGCTCTTCAGCAACCAGATTTAAATATCTAATTTCCATATTAAACACTGTCCCCAATTGCTTTTAGTTGTCCTGGAAGATATCTGTGCCCTTTCAGTAAAGGATAAGGAGGAAAGTTTAGCATCACATTCCGGGTTTCCTCTGAGACGTGTGCAGGTGGCTCCTGGGTGTTCCCTCAGGATTTGGCATTTGGGTGGGGTATAAATTGCTGGGTATAAATTGCTTGGCATGAATGCACTTCCAGGCACTGTGTGTGTGTTACAGCAGGGCTGCAGCCTCTTTTGTTATGCTTTTGCCTGACTGACCCTGTAAAGTGCATCCTGTGCTGCTTTTGTTTGCTGAGGACAGGAACAAGCCACCAGGATGCCAGCGTTGCCTCTGGATGAGCTCCAGCTGACAGAAAGGGATCCCAAGACAGGGAAGCTGAGAACTTTACCAGCACTGGTGAGCTCTGTTTTTCCTGAAAGTCAAACAAGACCTTTAATAAATAATTGTCTGATATTGAGGCTTGGGCAAAACCACCCCTTGGTCTGGGATATGTGACAGGACCTGAAGGAACGGCTGGAGCTGTGCCAGGGGAGAGTTAGGAATATTAGGGAAAGGTTCTTTCCCCAGAGGGTGCTGGGCACTGACCAGGCTCCCGAGGGAATGGTCCCGGCCCCAAGGCTGCCAGAGCTCCAGGAGCGTTTGGACAATGCTCCCAGGGATGCACAGGCTGGGATTGTTGGGGGGTCTGTGTGGGACCAGGAGCTGGACTGGATGATCCTGGTGGGTCCCTCCCAATTCAGGATGTTCTGTGATTCTGTGACATTGCTCAGCCTGCCTGTTAAAGAAGTTTTTTTTTTAATGCATTCAGATAGTTGAGATTTCATTTACCCACCATAAAAAAACCACAAAACACAAGAACCAAATTTACTGTGTTCAACATCTCTAGTAAACTGTATTTTCCCAGCAGTACTCCCTCTTTTGAGCCTGTAACCTCTACTGCAATGGAGGGATGCTCAGGGAGGTTTTGCAAGCTCTGCCTCAAGTTTAGCTCCGAGCCGTGGCACTGGGATCAGCCCATTGTGCCTTCAGCTTGATGAAACCAGAAAATTCAACCCACAGCAACCCTTTTCTCCCAGAAATAAGGCCTGGAGAGAGCCTTCTGGGTGTGTTGCAGGAGTGGGACCAGCAATGCTGCTCACTTGTGAGAAGCTTTACTCTAAGCAGTTGTGTGGGATGAGGCAGAGCCCAAACCTGCTGCTCATTGGAATTCTCCTTTGAGGGTGGGGATATTTGGGCAAAGCCTGTTCAGTAACCCTTGGGAAGGGTAGTGAAATGTTTCTTTCTGTCTTTGATGGTCGTGTCAGTTTGAGTTCATGGAATATTGTGCAAGAACCAGTTCAGAGGAATAAGAGAGAGTTCAAAGGCATGGCAGGAAGCTCCTGCTGTTTGTTTTGAAGGTGTGGGAGGATTGCTTTGTCAGGCTTTGGTTAATAGAAAGCAAGGAGCAACAGCTACCAAATTATCAAGGTCTGAAAATGTTGCTCATAAAGAAAGATACAAACCCACTGCCTTGAAAGGGTGGAAAATGGAGAAGTTACCAGGGAACTGAATGTTCCTGTCATCAGTTCGTGCCCTTTAGTGGCACGACAAGGATTCATTGGTTCAAACTGAAATTTAGGTTAGATATTTGGAAGAAGTTGTTCCTTGTGAGCGTGGTGAAGCCCTGGCCGAGGTTGCCTCGAGAAGCTGTGGCTGCCCCATCCCTGGAAGTGTCCAAGGCCAGGTTGGATGGGGCTTGGAGCAACCTGGGATAGTGGAAGGTGTCCCTGCCCATGGCAGGGGGTGGCACTGAATGAGCTTTAAGGTCCCTTCCAACCAAGCCATTCTGTAATTCTACAATGTCAAGTTGTATTAAAACATTACTTTGTGTTTCCTGGAATTCAGTGAGCAGATGGTAACTGGGCGTTGCTGTTGCTTGGTCTGGAGTTTTAATGCAGTGCATTTTGGTTTTCTGCAGCACCCAGAAATTAAAGCAGATCGGTCGTTCGTGCTGTACAAACCCCCTCCTGCCAGCAGAGACCCTGCTCTGGTGGAGGAATTCCTGGAGCGAGCAAAATTCATTGCAGATGACCTGAACTGGCTGCTGGCTTTGCCTCATGACAAATTCTGGTGCCAGGTAATCCTTGATTTGTGAACACTGGAGATAAAACATAAACATGTTGCTTGTAAAAGCCATGAGCTTTACCTCATTTTCATAAAGATTTGTTTATGCTTATTATGTCACTCGGGAAACATTTAAATTTCCATTACTGCACCTTAGAATGCAGAGAAAGGATTTTCCATTGTGGATTTTAAAAGTTTGCTTGTATTTGATGGATATGGGAATCCTTTTAATACCCCTGAGTGTTTTAGCTTGCTTTAAATTTAACTGGGCTGCTCACGAGCACAACCTGTGAACGTGTGACATTCCCTCCTTCCCATTTTCTTGTCTTTCCCTGTGCCAGGTGATCTTTGATGAGACCCTGCAGAAGTGTTTGGATTCCTTCCTTCGCTCCGCCCCTCGCAAGTTCGATGCGCTGTGGGATTGTCCGGAGGTGAATGACCTGCAAAAGTGCCTCCATCGGAGTGTCTTCCTGACTTTCCTCAGGATGTCCACCCACAAGGAGTCCAAGGTAAATATTCCTTTGCCTGGCAGGTGCTCTGGGCCGTGTGACTTAGGAAAATAGAGGATTAGAGGAATGAATTGTGTTTCTTCCTCTCCTTGATGTTTTTATCAGTCAGATTCTCCACGTGGAGATAACATTTAGAAGTATCTGAACCGTGTAGTGATTCCTTGGTTGATTGCCTGGATCTCCTTCCTGAGTAATTGCAGGTTATCCATGCATGGTGGTTGGGTATGTCACGGAAAGAGGACAGAGAGCAAGTTGGCCTTTGTGTGGCCACATGGAACAGGCTCTTCAGGGCACCAGTTTACCATGTGGTGTCACAAAATTCCTGCTAATGCTTGTCTCTCCTTGACCTTTCCCCAAGTTTTGGACACACAGTGAAATTGCTCTA
Source organism: Ptilonorhynchus violaceus (assembly GCA_013397565.1). NCBI lineage: Eukaryota > Metazoa > Chordata > Aves > Passeriformes > Ptilonorhynchidae > Ptilonorhynchus > Ptilonorhynchus violaceus. Next base: position 163,403 of record VZRJ01002327.1, read on the forward strand.
AATTACTGCTTTCTTGGCATCATCAGCCATTCAGCCTGGAGAAGAGAATGCTCTGGGGAGAGCTTAGAGCCTCTTCTAGTGCCTAAAGGGGCTCCAAAAGAGCTGGAGAGGGATTTGGGATAAGGGCCTGGAGTGCCAGGATGAGGGGGAATGGCTTCCTGCTGCCAGAGGGTTAGATGGGATATTAGGAAGGAATTGTTCCCTGTGAGGGTGGCCCAGGTTGCCCAGAGAAGCTGTGGTTGCCCCATCCCTGGCAGTGTCCAAGGCCAGGCTGGATGTGTTTTGGAGCAACCTGGGATAGAGGAAGGTGTCTCTGCCCATGGCAGGGGGTGGGACTGGATGGGCTTTAAGGTCCCTTGCCACCCAAACCCTTCTGAGATTCTATAATTAAAAGACATACTCAGCACTAATTGTGGAAGTGCAACTCCCATAGGAGCTGTGGAATTTTCACCAGGCCTGTGGGCAGGATGAGTGAGGCACCCTGTGTTTTAGCAGCTACTCCCTTGATTGGTTCATGATGTGTTAGTTAGGGGTGTATTGATTCTCTTGATTATCTCTGTGATCACATTCAGGGTGCTTTGAGGAAAGGTCTGGGAGTGGAGGAGTGGGACAGGAGCAGGTCAAAGGAATGTTGGAGCCTGCAGCTGGCACCGCTTCAGCAGAAGTACTCGACACCTCTGTGGTGTCTTTCATTCCAGGAGCTGATTAAATCTCCCCACTCCAAGAGGCAGGCGAGCATTTGAAACCATTTTCTAGCTGAGTGGTTCGAAGGGAATGAATGGTCCGTTGTCATGCAGGAGTCAGCAGGAGTTCTGGAAAGGGAACCTGGCCAGCACTGAGCCCCATCCCTCTGCTGCAGCAGGGAGAATGTGCCCTGCCTTTCACTGGGACTGAAAGCATTTGCTGTCTCAGGCAAACTGGGCTTCTGAAAATCCAAAATCACATTTCAGCTGCCTTGTTGCTCAGTGTCAGACAATGAAATTTTTCTCATCTAGAATTTTGGAAAAAATTCCTTCGGTGTGATGAGTTTTTGGCGCAGTGTTCAGCAGTCGGGATGTAGAGCTGCAGTCCTGGGGTTTCTCCCTGCTTGTCACTGATTCTGTGGTCTCTGGGGTTGGATTCTGCTCTCCCAGGGTACAAAAACCTCAGGCTGTGGTCTGGGTGTGTTTTGTCAGTGCCAGTGAAGCTCTTCTTGTGCCTGGTTACTCATTCCTGCTCCTGAGCTGTTCTGGTGTCAGGCTGGGAACCAGGAACCTGTAGGGAGATTTTTGGTTAAACTTTTAGGTGGATTAATTCACTTCCTGGTGAATGGATCAGTTGGGTGCCTGGGGTGGCAGTGGCAGGAATATCTCCACAGAAGCTGTTTCAAGCAGAGTTGTTGCCTTCTATGAAACAAATTCCTTAATACACCTTTTTCTTTGTAGGATCATTTTATCACTCCCTCTGTCTTTGGAAAAATTATTTACAATAACTTCCTGTTCGACATCCCAAAGATTCTGGATCTCTGTGTCCTTTTTGGGAAAGGAAATGGTCTCCTGCTCCAGAAGATGATTGGTTAGTAAAAGCCAAGGAACAACTTGCTGCATTTAGGCTTTTGCTGGTATGACAAGTGACTTAGTGGGATTTTATACCAGTGGTATTGCTCTGAAAATGAATGGTTCAGTAGCAGCTAGGATCTGTCACTTCTAGATCAATTTCTAGGTCAGATTGTGCTTTTCTTTTTTCATGTGCACTTTGTTTGTGGCAAGGAAAGCTTCATGTCCTGCTTTGCTGTTAGACATGAGCCCAGGCTCAGTTGTCTCCTGTGCCAATTAAATGTGTCCTCAGCCTTTGTAAGAGGAATGTGGGGGCTCTGTAACATCCTGGTAGAGATGGGAAGAGGTGAGGAGGGTTGGGAGATGGGGCACAGTCCAGCTGTGAGTGCTGTTCCCAGAGTTGGGAGCCAAGTGAAACGTTCAGTGTGAGGTTATCACTGCTCTGGGAAGTGGGAGAACCTGAAATTGCAATGCAGACACTGATGTACACAGGGCTTCCAAACCACAAACCCTTCAGAGCCTTGCTCGAGCTGTGCTTATCCCTGGATTTCTCAGTGTCTGTACACACAGTGGTGAGTACACGGTGGGGAACACCTCAGCCATGGATGCTGGAAGCTGAGCAATGAAGATGGAACATATTGATTCAGCTTCTCTGGTTATCCTGTGCTCCCTTCACAGTCCTGTGATCTTTAACATCACCTGAGCACGGGTGGAAGAGTATCTAACTTTGGATTAAGTGAGCTCTTCCTGAATTCTAACCCACTTTGTCTGCAGCTCATGGGATGAAACTTTTCCCTTTCTTTGGTAGTTATTTTTGTCTCATTTCCAAGTTCACTAACATGAGAAGGGTTAGAGATCATATGATGCAGACAGATTTTCAGCCAGAAAATCTTAGATAAACCTTTGTATTTTTAATCCCTTTATCCTTTCTCAGTAGTTTCTACTCTAAATTCCTCTGTCAAGCCTCAGGTGGAAGGAAGGCATGGCAAGGTAGATACTCTCCTTTCAGATGCAAAGCTTAGATTGTCTGGGTCCTAAAATATTCCAAAGAAGACCCAAGTAGTGAAACTTCCTTTGAATTATGCTCTGGAGTGCCACACAACCATGCTGCACACAAGTGACCAAGGATTTGCTCACCTGATTATTTCATTATGTCATGACAGTAATGGCACGAGCAGTTCTGGTGTGTAATTCACAACTTCATAAACTTGAGGTTCTTCTCAGGGTGTAAATTTTTCTGAAATTTGTCTCATAACTCTTACCCAAGCTCCGTCCTTGCTGGAGAACTCTTAATTTTCATCTTCTGAACAGTAATTCCCAGGAAAATAGGAGCCTCAGTGCTTACTTGGGGAAGATTTATGGTATGACATTACTCAGTGGAGTATTTTGTACAGATAATGGAGTCCTAGTAATATAATAGCAGGTGTTACTAAAGCCTCATTACCTTTAAGAAATATTCTGCAGCACATCTCCTGGTGTGTGCTGAACTGTTATCAGTAATTAAAAGTCAACTCCAGTTGTCAAATAAAGGAGCTGGGGATGTTCAGTGATAGTATTTGCATTATTCATTGATTCAGCCCCTGGAGCGTGAATCATCTGACATCTCGTTTGCTCTGCTCTGATGAGCATATTCCCATTGCTGGATCTCCAGTGGCACTGGGGAGCTGATGGATCAGCTTTTTGGGAGCAGGGCCTGTGCATGAGCTGAGGAGTGAGGGTGCTCATTAGCTGTGTCTGGGGGATGTCAGGAATGACACAAGTACAATATAACAAGTGCAATTTCTTGGTGCAAATTTGCTCGTGGGTATCAATGTCTGAACTGATGGAAACGGTCTCCTTCCTTTTTTCAGGAAATATCTTCACTCAGCAGCCCAGTTACTTCAGTGATCTGGATGAAACTCTGCCCACCGTGCTCCAGGTACTGCTTTCCTGCTGGGATTTCATCTGGAAATGGTGGCATGGCTTGGAGGCTGGAAAGGGAACATTGTAGGCGGACAGAATGTAGTTCACAGAATCATGGAACATCCTGAACTGGAAGGAACCCACAAGGATCATCCAGTCCAACTCCTGGCCCTGCCCAGGACACCCCAACAATCCCACCCATTGTCCAAACGCTCCTTGAGCTCTGACCATCCTCTGGGGGAAGAACTTCCCCTAATATCCATCCTAAACCTCCCCTGACTTTGCTGTTGCTTCCTTTCCCTAGTTTATGTTAAGGTGTGGCAGGGAGGTTTTGAACCTTTATCTAAAATTAATACTTGATAACTCTTAAATTTAATACTTGATAACTCTTCCCCCTCACCTTCCTTCAGCTTCTGGCCTTCTCTGCAGTGTCCCACTGCTGGCTCTGTCTGTGTTAACACTGCCCCGTTCTCCTGATTTAGGTGTTCAACAATATTTTGCACAAGTGTGGTTTGCAGTGTGAAGGAGCCTCTGCTGAGCCCCAGAAACTGGAAGAGAAAGTCAGTGTGACTCCAGGGAACATGCCCCTCCAGGTGGGACTGAACTCTTTGTACTCCTGCACACTGAGCAGCCTGTGGAGCAGCAAGACCACAGGGGATCATTCTGTTCCCAAAAGCTCCTCCAGCACCAGTTCTGTGTCATTGTTTCACTCTGTCCCGGGACATGATGATAAAACCTTTCCACCATGAGCTGACTCATTTCAACCATAGCCATTGTAACGTGGATGGTTTTTAACCTGATGACTTTTTTGCTTAACCAGCTTATAAATAATGTAACAGAATATCTGACAGAAGCCTCCACCTAACCCTGGCAGTGATCAGAGCTGATATTTATTTTTTTTTCAGAAATGTGTGTTTTATCAACAGTGTAATTTAACTGTAGTTAATTAAGAGGAGTTGTGTGTGCTGGGGGCTGTACAAAGACAGGCCCCATCAGTGAACATAGTCTTCTACAAAATCTCAATCATTCAGTTTGTGAACAAACTATCAGTTCAAACTATCAGTTAGTGATAAATGGTAGTTTCAAACCATCATTTAGTGTGTCATTCAGTTAGTTTCAGCTACCCTGGAAATGCATTTTGCAGTGGACCAGACTGCTGAAAACATCCCTTTATTCCCATGTTTCTGCCATGTAGTGCTTCCACCTGTGTGGGGAAGAATTCTGTCTGTGGAGGGTGTACTGGACAAAGCCACTGTCCAGAACAAGAACTGATGAGAATTTCTTATCATTTCACAGGACCTTTAATGAAAGCAAACAGTTGGGATTGCATTATGGATCTTTAAAGGACAGGAGTTTTAGGAGAGATGTTGTCTCTGCCCCAGACCCTGTAACATGTTTATGGTTTATACAGTCAGGAAAAGGCCTGGCCCCAGTATTCTGTGTCCCTGTTGGTGTTCCTGGGAAAACTTGCCTGGCTCTTCTCTCAGCAAGTGCTCTTTCCCTCTCAGGAGCTGAAGGACATTGTGCTGTATTTATGTGACACCTGCACAACTCTCTGGGCGTTTCTTGATGTCTTTCCCTTGGCTTGCCAGACCTTCCAAAAACACGAGTTTTGTTACAGGTATGTCTTGGAGTGCAGACAGAGCTTGTCTTGGCTAAGTAAAAATACTGAATGTGCTGCTGTGTCCTGTCCCAGGCCCTTCATTGTTAAATGAGGAGACAGATTTAATGCAGAGGCTGCTGGGATCATTCTGACAGGAATGCAGCATAATAAATACATGGATATAGGGATGTGTGGATTTTCTGCTCTATGTGTGTCATTATCTAGGGGTGATTCTAGAGCCAGGCATCCATGACAATTTCAAAACCCAGCTGAACAGTACTCAGTGTGCTCTGGAAAGGGCAGAGAGGGGTAGGTTATGGACAAGAAGAACTTCCTGATGTAGGACCCAAAGCAAAGGAAGCGGAAAATATTTCGGAGCAATAGTCCTTCAAGGTCTGAGAACAAATGTCTTTGATGTTATGCCCAAGTTTTGTGCTAGACAGTATCAGTGAGGTTTGGCAAAAGGTGAGTGCCTGGGAGAGGGTGACAAGGCAACCGTGTCACAGCAGGGCTGGCAGCTGATTCCCTGGGCAGCAACCGTGAGGCAGGATGGACTCAAGGCCAGACAGCAGAGCCTGTTCCCACAGGGACAGCAAGTCCTGGAGTGGCTCTTTCCCAGCCTGCTCCAGGTGGTTTAAGCCCCCAGATCACCTTGTAGAGTCTTGCCATAACCCCCCTTTTTTAGGATTGATTGAAGTGTTAACTTATTGTCCTTACTTCCCATTTAGTTTGCTTGTAGTGGGAGCAAACACAGGTTTGTAATTCCCTTTTGTTTCCAGGCATGGTGCAGAGCTCTGAAGTCTTTAGAGCCCACAGGCTGAGTGATGTGCTCTGGGTGTGCAGGTCTCTGTCCTCTCTGGATGTTGTCACTGAGTTGGGTTTGGGAAGGAGAGCAGGTTCCTGGGCTGCTGGTGGCTGTTTGGGCTGGCAAGCAGCACTGCTGAGTACTGAGAGGAGGGAAACTTTTGGCTTTTAATTCTCCTGCTGATGTCAGAGATGTGCTGAAAGAGTCTCCATCTCTGTGCAGTGAGACAACAGCTACATGTTCATCCTCAACAGGGACAAATGACTGGTCTTTGGAATGTGGGCAGGGACAACTGATTTGTGTCAGCTGCTTGGAACCTCTGAGCTCAGTCAAGCTGCTGACACTGGCTAATTTATGTCTCCCACTAAAAGTGTCAACCAACTTCTGCTACATTTGCCTCAAGGAGACTCATTTAGCATGTTTGGCTCTTAATGGGATACGGACAGAATGTTCCTAATGGAGTCCAGCCAGCCATTCCTGCAGAGTGCTGGGCACCAGTAACACTGTGGTGCTGAAGCTGCTGGCTGTGTTGTGTGATCCAGCATTTCTCGGGATCTCTTCGTGCCCTGTCCCTGAAGGAAAGGGTCTGTGTGTGCTGCCTGGTATGGAAAATGTGGAACTGAGCCAAATTTCTTGTTTCCTTCCGTGCCCCATCCTACTGAAACATCTCTTGGGTATTCAGCATACTGGATACCTTCATCCCAAGTCCTTCCATCTTCATCTTTAGAGCAGAGCTGAATAGCAGGACCAGTAAGGCTTGATTGGAATTCATATCCTGTGTCATATCTGGTTTTTGGCATGCAGCAAGAGGGCCAGGGGGATATTGGAGTGGGAGGAAGTGTTTTGGGGTGGACTCAAGCTGTGTTCAGTGTTGGGCCCCTCATGACAAGAGAGACCTGGAGGGGCTGGAGCANAGAGCAAGGGATGGGATAAGAGGAAACAGTCTCAAGGTGTGCCAGGGCAGGTTCAGGTTGGATATTGGGAAAATTTCTTAATGGAAAGGACTGTCCAGCCCTGGCACAGCTGCCCAGGGCAGTGGTAGGGTCCCCATCCCTGCAGGGATTTAACAGCCCTGTGGATGTGGCACTTGGGGAGATGGATTAGAGGTGACCTTGGCAGTGCTGGGGGAATGGTTGGACTTGATGCTCTCAGAGGGCTTTTCCAACCTGAATAATTCTGTGACTCTGTTGGCTCTTTGCAGCCTGCAGATCTGTGTTGAGGATGTTTCTGGCTTGGGCAGATGGTTCTGATCAGTACCAGGGTGCTTTTCAAATGCATTTCTTTCTTCAAAGACCTCTCTGTGATTTCCTTAGAGTGATGTTCTTTGTGATGTTTGCTTGTATTTGGGGGGAAAAAAATACCAAAATGAGGTGGTGCTAATGAGTACTGCTGGTGAGGAGGGTTTAATGAAATCAACCATTTGTTCTGCCTTTGAGCAAATGATTTTTGGAAGCTCAGCTGACAGGTACTGGTTTGTTCCCCCTTTGTACAGATTAGCTTCGTTCTATGAACTGGCAATTCCTGAACTGGAATCTGCAATCAAGAAGAGGCATTATGAGGATAACAGGTGAGAATTCCTGCAAAGGCTTGCCTTGGCTCTTCAGTGAAGCTTCCCAGGGTTTAGTTAAAAATTCACTTCATGCTGCTTTACCTATCCCTGTGGAGTCTGGCTTTTTTTCTGCTGCTTCAAAGAGCTCTGAAGAGATGACTTCTGTAATTCCAAATTTTCCTGGGCAGTGGGGTGACTAATCATTTTTAGTGCTGTGTAAGAAGGAATTTGATGGGAGTTGCATTCAAATTGTAACAAAGTGTGAGAATATGAATGATATCTCTATGTATAGCTTGGTCTCATTGTAAGGCCCAGGCTGTGCTGGTACAGTGAGGGTATCGTGTGGAGCTGCCAGGACAATTGGTGATTGAAACCAGCTTTATTCAGAGCATGGATTTTCCTTAACGACCATGAAATGTGTCTGATATCTGGTCTTTGCAGCAAGGAAATGATTCTGCTAATGAAATTCCTCTTGTAGAGGGTTAACTCTGGCATAAAGGCGTGTTACAGATTCTTGTGCTGACACCAACAGTGTCTTTTACTCTCTCTGAAGTGTTTTTGCTGATTTGTGGAGGAGGATTTCGCACTCCAGAAAGAAGATGATAGAAGTTTTTCACATCCTAATAAACCAAGTCTGTCTGCAGCCCATCTTGGAGAGCAGGTATTGGCACTTGGCTCTGTGCTACCCGCCAGTTACTTGATTGCTGTGTGGGAGAAATTGTTTCCTCATTTACAAATTTACTGGAGAAAATGAACAGAAACTGCTATTTGTGTTGGGATTGTAGCCAAAGACTTGGCTAAGGTCAAATTCTGTTGTCCTGTATATCAGGAATGTTCCAGATGGAGCTGTTTGGACCAGGGTCTCTGTGGTGAGCTGTGGTCCAATGAGCCTTCTGATCCCTGTGTGTGGCTCATGCAAACTTTAATCATGTATAACACCTTGAGACCTAACTGTGACCTTTCAGGACCTGGAGGGGCGACAAGACAGATGGAGAGATACTATTTACAAGAGCTTGGAGTGACAGGACAAGGGGGAATGGCTTCCCACTGCCAGAGAGCAGGGTTAGATGGGATATTCTCCCAGGGAGAAGTTGTTCCGTGGGAGGGTGGGGAGGCCCTGGCACAGGTTGTCCAGAGAAACTGTGGCTGTCCCTGGATCCCTGGAAGTGTTCCAGGCCAGGTTGGACAGGGCTTGGAGCAACCTGATCTAGTGGAAGGTGTCCCTGCCCATGGCAGGGGGTGGGATAAGATGATCTTTAAGGTCCCTTCCCACCCAAAGATGCCTTGGAACAAGGCTTGGAGCCTCAGCAGCACCCAGAGGTTTGGGCACTGAGGCTGCAGTGGGAGTTTGCTTGGCAGATGTTCTTGCACAGGTAAGCACAAACTTTCTGGGAGATTCCTTGGGTGTAATCCCAAGACAATAAAGGCACAATTACAAAAGCTCTACACACCCTTTGCTGCTCACTGCAAGTCTGAGGCGTCAAACTATTTGTAAAGTCTGTCTGAAGACTTGAATCTAAGTGTGATACAGCTTTAGATGTGACTGCTGAAATGTTTGCTGAAGCCATAAAACCATTTTGCTCCCATGAAAGCCAAAAGGTGGCCTGAAATCTCTTTTCAAATGGGGCTTTCCCCTGGTGTGTAAATGTGACAGGTTTGGCTGGTGGGGCAGAATGTGGGGCAGACTTACCTCTGAGCATTCACTCTGCTGTGTTTCCTGCAGCTGTGACAATATTCAGCCATTTATTGAGGAATTTCTGCAGATCTTCACCTCGGTGCTTCAGGAAAGGAGGTGAGTCTGGCAAGAGGCCCGAGGGGGGACTCAGCTCCTTCCTCTGCCATTCTTTACAGCAGAATTGCCTGAGGCAGCATTACGAGGCATTTGGGAGTCAGAAATCGTTGTAAGTAGTTGGGAGAAGTGCAGTGAGAGGATCTCAGCCTGCAGCACAGACCTTGGCACTGAGAAATGCTATTCTTCCCCCTCTTTAATCCAGCCTCTCAAAGAGGAGAAGAGCAATTTAGCCATTAGCTCCTGTGACAAGTTAGGCTGTTATTACTGGGCTGTGCTTTCCAGCTGGGCTGACCAGACCAGAAAAATATTAAACACTAATGCTGGACATGCAAAGGAAGTGGCAGAACTGGGAATTCCATCTTGTCCTTGTGCCCATGCTGGAATTCTGAGCACGTTCACATGGGAAAGCAGATTTTTCCTCTAATGCAGCACTGGGTTCCAGCCCTCACACCTGAGAAGTGTTGCTGTGGTGTAGTGGGACCAAAATCAGGCATGGCTGGAATCCCGTGTTGGGTGAGAGGTTCTGTGTTCCTACCTGAGCACTGAGGCAGTCAGAGAGGCACAGCAGGGATGGTAGTGGGAATTAATTGAGCTCAACTGATTAAACTTGCTCTTGTGTTCTCAGATTTCTCCGTGACTACGACGAGCTGTTTCCTGTCGAGGATGATGTGAGTCTGCTCCAGCAGGCATCCTCCACGCTGTATCCTTTGCTCTCACCTTGGGCTTTGCACACCTGGCTGCTCTTGGATTCCTTCACATCACTGACATTTCTGCCTCTGGTTAAGCTGATGGCTGACAAGGAGTGCTGGAAAGTTTTCCCTTAATAGAAAAAAAAGGAGAGGAGGGAGTTGTTGCCCAGAGAAGCTGTGGCTGCCCCATCCCTGGAAATGTTCCAGGCCAGGTTGGATGGGGCTTGGAGCAACCTGGGATAGGGGAAGGTGTCCCTGCCCGTGGCAGAGGTGGAATGAGATGAACTTTAAGTTCTCCTCCAACCCAAACCATTCCGTGGTTCTGTGAGTGTTGATGTAGGCACAGGTGTGGGAGTCACTGACAATCCCATAGTTACTTCAAGGTCATCCCTGAACATGTGCATCCAGGAATATCCTTAATGCTGTGCTCTTAGAGACGAGACCAGGACAGCCTATATCCTCCAAGCAGTGGAAAGTGCCTGGGAAGGGGTAGACAGGAAAAAAGGACAAGCTGTTAAAGATCCAGCAGCACCAGCAGCATCCAATGGAGCATCAGCGATGGTGGAGAGCACCCCTGAGGACAGGGGGGATCCAGGGGCTGCGTGTGCCCTGGAGGATGAGGTGGGTACAGCTCTGCTCTTCTGGCCTTCCTTCATCTGTGAGGACAGGCTTGATTTGCTCAGCTTTGGGGACAACATGAGATTTAGTGTCATTTCTGACCTTTGCTGGATCTCAGTGCAGCCCCACGTGCCTTGGGAAATAAGAGCTGAAGCTACACCTGAATCCCGAGTTATCTCTGAGCAAATTGCTTCCAACTCCCATGGCTTGGGTTTTCCCTTGCTGAGGATTATTCAAATATTCTGCTTCATCCCTGCAGTTCATGTGCATATTTTTTAAAAGCACAGCTCGCCTGTTATTTGAGGAAGGGATTCTCCAGAGTATCCCTGGTGATTCAGGGACTGGCAAAAGTGTGCCCAGATCTGCGTCGCAAACCTTGTGTAGTTTAAACAGCTGATTTCTCTTCTTTTGCCTTCAGCCTTGGACTTTTGTGTTTAAACTCTGACAACCCAGAGTGCTGCTTTCCCTTTGCTTCTGTGCACTCTGCCTGCCCTCAGCTCTGAGCTCTGTCCCCCCCAGTACCCACCAGTTGTGCTTGGTGTCCGTAGTGTGCCGGGGCAGCGGCCGCGCCCGTCGCCCGCGTGTCCGGCGTGGAGCTGGACTCCCTGATCTCCCAAGTGAAAGATCTGCTGCCAGACCTCGGTGAGGGATTCATCCTGGCCTGCCTGGAGGAGTATGGATACGACACAGAGCAGGTGATCAACAACATCCTGGAAGATAAGCTGGTGCCATACCTGGATAAGCTGGACCGAAGGATGCAAAGGTGTGGGACAACCTCTTGTTGTTTCTTATTCACTTAATTGTTCTTACTGAAGGCTCAACACTTGTAGAGCTCTAAGAATTTGCATTTTTGGGGTAGAGAACTGCAGTGAGAGCTTCTTATTGTCACCTGTCATCAGTTTTCTGCCCTTGTTGTGTCCCTGCAGAGGAGAGGGACCTTCACTGCTCAATGTTGGAGTAGAGCAGGTGCTGGGTCGTGTTTTGTGATGGGGGATGAAACTACTTGTATATGAAATGCTCAAATAGAATATAGAATAGAATAGAATAGAATAGAATAGAATAGAATAGAATAGAATAGAATAGAATAGAATAGAATAGAATAGAATAGAATAGAATAGAATAGAATAGAATGCTGGGCAATAGAATATGTTGCCTTCCAAAGTTATTTTGCTGCAGAGTTTGGTGTCATAGGTGTTAAAACCCCAGCTGTCCTCCAGGAAAGGGCATCTTCAGAGGAGCCAATTCAGCTGGAATTCAACCCACAAATATGGTTATTTAACAGGCTGCTGTTTTGTGAGTGAAGTTAGATCAGAGAGAGGCTGGAAATGGCAACTCAGATCCATGTTTATGTTGCCTTTGATGAACTTGCCAGGCTTGTCCTGCTTCCCTGGGCTGGCCAAGGGATGGAGGGGATGGACAAGGGATGGTTTATAGCTAAGAGACCTTTATTGTTGCAGTTTGTCTGCAGCTGTGACTGTGTGTTTGTGCTGCACCAGCAGTTCCTGACAGAGCATCAGGATGTGAATGTGCTGTTTGTTCACATTTCATGGAGTTATGGGCAGACTGTCTCACTGTTGCATTAAAGGAAAGCATCTTTATCGGAAAAATGATGTAAAAAATCTTAGTTTTGCAACAATCTTTGTGTTCCCGCAGTCAGATCTGCTGACTTTGGCACAACTGCTGCAGGATGGGCTTTAGGAAGGATTGGTTTTTCTGCAAAACCAGCAGTTCCACAAGATAGAGCTGGATTTTTTTTTTTCCCCCCCTGCCTTTTGCATCTTGAAACAAAGCTGCTGGTTCAATAGGAAGTGTCGAATTCTGCTCCCTGCTGATTTATAGGGGAGCACAGCAGCATTTGCAGCTGCCCAGCTGAGCTAACTGCACCACCAAAATGAATGTCAAAAGTACAGTCTTCTGACTTATAAATTGAACAAACATAAACCTGGAACCCTGAGAAAGATTTAAGAAGGGAGATAAATATCTTGAAATCAGCAGCAACAAATTATTGGAATTTTTTTCCAGCGTGCAATTCATCACACTTAGTGTTTGTCTTTACTGAGTCACTGTGTTGAGACCAGGCAGTCTGTTGAATATTCCGTGGTGCTGCACGGTTTGATAGACTCTGAAATGAGCAGAAGAATTTTCTCTTGGCTTTCTGTGAGTTGCTTTAGTTTCCCCACAAATCCAGGCTTTGGAAAGTGCTGTGCCGTGCTCGTGCCAGAGCACTGAAGTGAAGGGGTTGTGCCCTGTGACTCAGCCAGCACCTCTTGGCATGCTTGGGATGACTTTGGGACTGACAAAGGATAAACCAAAGGCTTAGGGAGGGGAGAGGATTTGCCTTCCTCACTTCACTTTTGTTTTTATTCTCTCTCCTTGTGTTTTTTTTCACAGACAGCTGAAGCCAGACCCCACCCCTCTGGTCAGCTCTCGCTATAACGTTTTCCAGAACGATGAGTTTGATGTTTTCAGTAGGGACTCAGTGGATGTGTCTCGGATCCAGAAAGGCAAGAGGTGAGTGCTGGCACCCAGTCATTAACTCTGCCTGTCAGGAGGAACAAACACCTGGGCACCTGCATATTTATCTCTCCTACAAACCTTCTGCAGGAATGTTTTGGCAGGGGGGAAGGCTTATCAAAAATGTTTCCCACCTGTTTGTCTGGGAAAGTAAAATGAAATATTATGAGGGGGTTGGTTTCACTTCATGTTTTTCCTAATTGGCTTTCCTGTGTCTGCTGCTGGAGATTGCTCTGCCAAGCTCATTTGTAATGTCAGGCTCTTGCTCCTTGGGCTTAATGTTACACTTGCACTGAACAACAAACCTTGAAAAGCACCATCTCTGAGCCTGGGATTGTGACTCAGAGCTGAGAATAAATAATGGTTTGATTTAGAGCCAAGGGAAGATTCAATATCCATCTCCTTCAACATCTGATAACATTCAGTGCCTTAGACTACTCCTCTTGTTCCTACTGCTGTAAAGCTTCCTGCAGAAGGGCACTTGGAGTCATGGAGTAGTTTGGGTTGGAAGAGACCTTTAAAGGTCATTCAGTCCAGTCTCCCTGCAATGAGCAGGGATCCTCCTGCCATGAGCAGAGATTTCTATAAAACTCCAGCAGTTTTTACTTTGCTTTCTGCCTAGTTGGGTGTGTTGTGCTGTGCCACACTCCCTGCAAATTTAGGTGCTGGCTCCCACTGATACCAATTCTATAATGTGGTTCTCTTGCTTCAGATTCTTTTAAAATACCTCACAGCACCGTGGAATGGTTTGGGTTGGAAGGAACCCTAAAGCTCATCTTTTCCACTCCCTAGACACCTTCCACTAGACTTTAAACACCTCCTCTAACCAGCCAAGGGTTGCCTTGCTCCCTTGCCTGGCTCCTGCGAGGCAGGTGCCTTTTGCACAGAGTGCTGGGTTATCCCTGATTCCCAGAGCCTTGCTGGTTATCCTTGATTCCCAGAGCCTTGCACAGGTGGGAGCTGCTGCAGCAGCTGGACAAGGCCAGAGAGCACCGAGTTCAGCACAGAGCATCCAGTGGCTGGAATAACCTGCTCGGAGCTCCCTCTGCAGATCACTTGGAGAGCTTTGGAAGCTGTAAATCATCCCTGAGCTGGCCTGTGGGATCTGTCCCGTGGCACTGCCCTCCAGCTGTGCCTTCTCTCCTGTGGCACCATCATTCCTGGAGAAGTTCTTATCTCTCCTGCTGTAGTTATGTGACCTCTTGGGATTATCCTCTTGCTGCTGCCCTTCCTGGTGTCTTTTGCCTCCCTCATTTTGGAACATTTGGGAACACTCTGCAGGACTCCAGACACGTTAGTTGTTATTTAAGTGGTTTAAAACCTGGAGGTAACCAGTTGTGATCAGCAATGCCCAAAGCTGACCATATCCAGCTGAATCCAAGGATAATCTGCAGTGCCTTATCTCCAAGATTTAACATTCAGCACTCCATAAATATGAATGGTTTCCTTTCAGTGCTGGCAGTATCACTTCCTCAGTAGATTTCCCACTGATGGTTTATCCCAGTGTCAGCGTAACAGGGCTCTCTCCAAGCTTAGTTTGATTTGAATTGTATCAATTTTTTTTTTTTCTCCTTCTAAATATTTTTTGCTCGCCAAATTCTCTCATGTTCAGGGTGCTGTTGCTAAGCCTGATGTCACCATAGTGCCTAAAGAGTCAGAGCAGGTTGCTCTGGCCACTCTTAGCAGCAGCAGTTTGGGTCAGGGACTGTCCTTGAGAAACAGAAATCCAGCCAGGATGAGGGAAGCAAGGAGATAAATGTTCCAGCATAGACCCTGCTGATCCTGAAAAGTGATGGCAGTTGTCTGTGCCTGTCCAGCCCTAATTGTCAGCTGAATCTGTCTCCTGAAGTCAGAGCATGTCCTGAGCTCCATGGGACTAGAGGAGCTATCCCACTGTTTTTCCTGGGATTGGTGCCCAGACCATTTCATGCAGCTCCTCTGCAGTCATCAGACCAGCTCGACAGGAAGCAATTACCAAGTGCTTGGTTCAGCCTCAGCTGAATTCCCCCAGGAGGTGTTATCCCAGGGATCCCGGGATGGGTGAGCTCACCACGTGTTTGGGAGGGCATTGTGCAGCTGAATGCAGGCCTGGAGCAGTGAGTCATGGGAGAGAGGGAACCACCTCCAGCTGTAAACTTCCTTTGTTTTGAGCATCACCTCCCCTCAGTCTGTCCCTTCCTGAGGCGCTGCCACTGCCTCGGACAGGTCCTTTATCTGATAATATCCACTGATGCTGAGTCCTCCTGGACTCTGAGGGCTGCAGGTTTTCCTGGGAATGCTGGGCAGTGAAATCCCCTATGGCTTTGCTGTAAATATGCACTTGGCTGGTCTGAAAAATAGGACTTCAGAGCTGTGCAACTTGAGACACTCAGTGGCTGCTTTTTAATCCCTCTGTTTTTTGGTCTTCCCTTCTTTAAAATGACTGTAATTTACCTGCCTTATAAATTTAAAAACCAAGTCCTTGCAGTGCTCTGAGAGGTTGAATCACAATCCCTATGTACTGTTTGTTCTTTGCTTTAGGAGTTGTGTTTATTCTCATCCTCACCTGCTGCACTGGCCATTTTTTGGCTCTCCCCATCTACATTCCTCCTTTGCCCCTCACATCTGTGAGCTGAGGGTTGGGCTGGAGGAACACAGTGTCCATAAGCTCTGTGATCATGGATGTGAGCTCTGTGTGGTACCACAGCACATGTCCAAGGGAACTCCAGGCCTGGAAAAGCTGGAGGCAGAGCCCAAACACCTTCCCACTCAGGACTCATGGCACTCCTTGTGCTCTGTGCATCCTGGCCAAATTTCAGCTGGAGTAGAATTGCAATTGCCCTCCTGTAAAAGCTTCTTCTCTGTCTCCAATGATAGTGGTGGTCTCCAATTCCTGCTCTTACCTGCTGTGTAATCTTGGAGGCTTCTGTTTAAAAATGACTTTGTTCCAAGCCAGGAGTGGCCCGTTCTGGTGGCCAAACAGCCCTTTTACAAATGACCCCCACTGGATTCCTCCATCCAGCCCAGGGGTCCCAGCACAGGAGGGACGTGCAGCTGCTGGAGTGAGTCCAAAGGAGGCACCAAGATATTCAGAAGGATGGAGCAGCTCTGCTGTGAGGAAAGGCTGAGAGAATTGGGATTGTCCAGCCTGGAGAAGAGAAGGCTTTGGGGTGACTTAATTGTGGCCTTCCAGTGCCTGAAGAGGCCAACAAGAAAGATGGAGAGAGACTGTTTACAAGGGATGGAGTGACAGGACAAGGGGGAATGGCTTCCCATTGCCAGAGGGCAGGGTTAGATGGGATGTTGGGAAGGAATTGTTCCCTGTGAGGGTGGGGAGGCCCTGGCACAGGTTACCCAGAGAAGCTGGAGGAGTCCAAGGCCAGGCTGGACGGGGCTTGGAGCAACCTTGGATAGTGGAAGGTGTGAGGGTAGAACAAGATGAGCTTTAAGATCCCTTCCCACCCAAACCACTCCATGGTTCTATAAACCAGCAGGGCAATAGGAGAGATAAGGAGTGCTTGTGGCATCGGGGATGAGACCTGCAGTGCTTCACCTTCCACTGACTAACAGGGGAAAAAGCAACTTCCAGGGAAGTTTGAGCCCTGCCTTTGCCTCCCCTGTCCCGCTCAGGCGGGAGAAGGACACGACGCGGAGTTTGGTGAACGACAAGCGGCTGGTGGCGGAGCAGAGGGAGCGCTACAGCCAGTACAGCGTGGTGGTGGAGGAGCTGCCCCTGGAGCCGGGAGCAGCCCGGCCCTTCGAGGACTACGAGGACGAGTACGACGACACCTACGACGGCAACCAAGTGGGCGCCAACGACGCTGACTCCGATGACGAGCTCATCTCCAGGAGGTGGGTGCTGTGCCTTCTGGGAATGGGGGGCTGGGGGGAGTCACCATGGAGTTTTCTGGCTCCCACAAACCTGAGGAATGCTGCTTTTGGCTCTGTTTCTCCACCAGAGCTTCAAACCAGCCCTTGCTCTGTTGCCGCTGCGATGTGCGGGGAGGGAGGTTTGGGTCTCCCTTCTCCCGTGGGTAGGGGCTGTTCCCATGGCACGTGCCTGGGATGTTCTCCAGCTTCCACTCAGCCACTGCCTCAATTAATCTGCAAATCCAAGAGGGGAATTTGCCATTGTGTGGAAACTTGCACTCAGCAGTGCTTCTGCTTACAGAAACTACCCTGCAGCAGGGGAAAATGGCTTGGAAAATCAGTGGAGGTGGGCAACCTAAAATGGCTGATTAGCAAAGGAAAGCTTCCACATTTGGGAAATTTTACAACCAACTTTGCCCTGCCAATCCTCTCTGGGTGCTGACAGCTGGAATCGAGTCCTTGATGGACTGCAGAGCACTCTGCACCGTGACTGAGAGCTGCACACAATCAGCTTTTGGGAAGCAAAGGGTTAGTGGGGATGGAGGCTGTAGAATATGTCTTTTAGAAAACACATGGTTTAAAAGCTGCTTTAACATTTCTGAAAGTGGCCTTTTGAATTCTGAGGTATTATGAAGATGTCACCATTCCTAACCTTAAACCAAAATGAAGCTTTCAGGTTCTTTTGTTCCTTTTTTTCCCCTCCTAAAATGTGGTGAAGCTTCAATTTAAATCCTTTTCGTGTTGTGCCTGTAGGACTGTGGACAGCCAGATCTTTTTCCCTATTTCAGGTCTCACTGCCCCTAGAAACAATTAATGGATGTTACTGCTGAAACCTGGATCTGTTGGTTTGAAATAACAAAGTCTTTTCTGGATTGACATTTATTTCTTTGGCAGTGGAATGGTGGGTCTGAATTCCAATAGAATTTAAGCACAGACACACACAAATATATATTTATATTAAAGAAGAGCTATAAGCACGTGGTAAATTCTGCCTCCACCCCCAGGCCCTTTGCTCTGCGTGTCCAGGCTGATTCATAAAGCCTGATGAATTTCTCCAGGGATTTCCCCCAGTAGGAAACTGGGGCACAGCAGTGGAACTGGGGCTCCCTGGATAGCCCTGACCAGTCACAGAGCGTTTGGAGCACAGCACTGGCTGAGCATTAATGCTTCCATCCAGGTTTGTTTGTCTTGTACAACAGATGCTCCCTGTCTGGTGAGCTAAAGCCTAGCAAAGGATACTCCTTAATATTACCTTATGGCTGTGTCTGGATGCCCATTTCCCAAAGGAAGCAGTTGTTTCTGTGGAGAAATTCCTTGTGAGGTTTCAGGGTTGTTTTTTTTTAACTATTATTATTTCCAGTGACAGCTTCATAGTGAACATTCCCCAGTGAGCAGCGTGTTTTTCCTAATTGCCCATAGGAATGTGGCATTAACTCCCGGGTCTCCTTTTTTCTTTTTTTTTCCTTTTCTTTGGGAAAATAAAGTCCATGAAATTTGTAGATTCTCATTTTTTAAAGACATAATGCAAACCAAAAAGGATGTGCTGTTCAGAGAAACGTTTGTGGCTGTGCTGTTGTCTTTTCTAACTATTCGTGTCTTAATTCCCAGGCCATTCACAATTCCTCAGGTCTTGAGGCCTAAAGGACAGGAGGAAGGACAGGAGACAGAGGAAGAGGATGAAGAGGAGGAGGAGGAAGCTGAAAAGGAAAGAACAAAGGTGACATTTAGCTGGACTTCCATTAAGAATTACCATATTTCTTCCCTGCTTCACCTGCAGGTGATGTGGAGCAGATTTCCTGTTTCAGAGAGGGAATCTTTTAGCAGCAGCAGAGACTGAGCTGCTGTTCAGTGGCTGCTGGGCTGTGAAGTGTCCCCAAGGACAGCTCTCCCCTGCTTCCCAGTCCAACTGTGCTGGAGCAGTGACACTTCCTCCGTGGGGAGCTTTAATCTCCTTTATCCCAGAGACAGGCAGTGCCAGCAGGGCACTCTGAGGGTCACTAACACTCTGTTGCCGTGGATGTGCTGGGAATAGCCACGGTGTGGGAAGGTTTTCAGGCAGGTTTTGTGCCAGGTGTTGTGTTTAGAATCCCTGACACCAATCCCACTGGTACAGAGGTAACGAACCAGGACCTGGCTCTGTCCCATGGCCCAA
This sequence comes from Ptilonorhynchus violaceus, assembly GCA_013397565.1. Taxonomy (NCBI): domain Eukaryota; kingdom Metazoa; phylum Chordata; class Aves; order Passeriformes; family Ptilonorhynchidae; genus Ptilonorhynchus; species Ptilonorhynchus violaceus. Next base: position 182,411 of record VZRJ01002327.1, read on the forward strand.
CAGAATCCCCTCCTCTCCAGGCTTTTGCACGGTGCTGATGAGTTTCCTGAGCTCTTCCCTTCCTTCCTTGTAGGACCACTTTGTGCAGGACCCGGCTGTCCTGCGGGAGAGGGCTGAAGCCAGGCGCCAGGCATTCCTTGCCAGGAAGGGGTAAGCAAGGATCTCCCTCTGGCCCTGCAGGACTGGAATTGTTGAGGGTGTACCTGTTCTTGGACATTCCTGTATGTCAGGGTGCTACCACAGTGGTGTGAACTTCCTCACCCCCCTTTTACTTCACTGCTGCTTGTTCTATCCCATCAAATGGGGTAGGTGTGTCATGGAATCAGGGAATGGTTGGGTTGGAAGGGACCTTAAGGACCATCTTGTCCCACGCCCTGCCATGGGCAGGGACACCTTCCACTATCCCAGGTTGCTCCAAGCCCCATCCTGCCTGGCCTTGGACACTTCCAGGGATCCAGGGGCAGCCACAGCTTCTCTGGGCAACCTGGGCCAGGGCCTCCCCACCCTCACAGAGAACAATTCCTTCCTAATATCCAGTCTAAATCTCCCCTTTTTCAGCATAAAGCCATTCCCCCTTGTCCTGTCACTCCAAGCAGCCAAACCCTGTGCGAGACAGGACCTTGGAGAGCACAACTTCCAGAGCTCCAACAGCTGCCACAGGGATTTTGGGATGGTTTAGTGCTCTTTTCAGCTGATGGGCTCAATGTGTGGAAGGACACAGCCATGGTGTGGCTGATGCTGATCCTGGGCTGCTGTGGGAGCCCTGGGACGAGCTGAGGCCCGAGGGCTGAACTCCTCACACCCCGGTGTTTGTGGGCATCTGGGATTTTATCCCTGGGAATGCAGTGTGCCTGTTGTGATGTCCTTCTCCTGTGGCCTCCAGGCACAAGCACGACAGCTCTGCCGTTGTTGGGAACGCCAAGGGCCAGGGGCAGAACCGGGAGACGACGCAGGAGCGAAGGAAGAAGGAAGCGAACAAAAGCACGAGGGCCAACCACAACCGCCGGGCCATGGCCGACAGGAAGCGCAGCAAGGGCATGATCCCTTCCTGAGGAGCTCCTCCTGCAGGGCTTGCACCATCCCCAGTCCCCTGCTCGGCAGGAGGCTCCGTTTCCTTGGCATTCCCTTTGCTCGGGGAATGTGTGCAATACCTGGCTCCTCGGCTCACATGGAACTGCATTCCCTGTGGGAGTGCTGCTCATTCCTGGGAAGGAGCTGCCCTGACTGTGTAGAGACATCCATGTGTGCCAGTGGCTGCACTCAATACATTGGACAGCCTGCACCAGCCGTTCCTGCCCTTTTGTACTATTTATAATTTGCAGAGTTTTATTTTCATACTGGCTCCTTGCGCCCTCCCTGCTGCTCCAGGGTGTTCCAGGCCCCGGAGTGGGCAGCTTCAAGAGCACAGCTTCCATGGAAATGCCTTATCCTGATCTTAAGTCATAGATTATCCCAAGCTGGAAGGGACCCACAGGCATCACAAGTCCAGCTCCTGGCCCTGCACAGACACCCCAACAATCCCACCCTGTGCATCCCTGGGAGCGTTGTCCAAATGCTCCTGGAGCTCTGGCAGCCTTAGAGCTGTGCCCATTCCCTGGGGAGCCTGTTCAGTGCCCACCACCCTCTGGGGGAAGAACCTTTTCCTGCTATCCAGCCTGACCCACCCCTGGCACAGCTCCATGCTGGCAGAGAAAGGCTCAGGCTATTCCCACTGCCCACAGACCCACAGGAGTTCAGGTGAGTAAGACCTTATGGATTTCTGTCCCTTGAGTGAAGCCTGTGAAAACAGACAGTACAAATAAATGATGTAGGTGTTTTAGTTGGTGTTCTAGGCTCTTACAGACAGTATTGATGAACTTCCTGCTACCAGTTAGGCTTTGCTTGGTTGATTTACTGGTTAATGTGCCCTGAGTACCATCTCCCCACCACACTGTATTTTCTAGTACTGCAGCAGTGCCTGTGGCTGTCACCCCCACGCTGTGCAAATCAGCAGTGGGTTGTGCTCCAGGGCAATCCCAGTGCTGCAGGAGCAGTGGGGGGGTGGTAAGGTGGCAGTAAGGTCCATAGGCTCATACCTTGGTGCCTGGTTTTACACGGAGGGCAGGGATGTGATTGGAGCTGCTGTGGGGCTGTTTGCAGAGAAGCAGAAATGCAGCAGAACAGCCACTGCCATGAAATGAGGTGAAGTCCTGAGTGGAGGAGATTTTTCTTTGCCTATCAGTGCTTCCCAAACCTCCCGATGACAGGCATAGGAAAAGGGAATTACAATTACCAGCATCCCCAAATGCTGTATCCAGGGAAATCCCCTGCTGGGATAATTCTGCTTTCCTGCAGCTCCTGCTCTCTGCACCGATGGCTTCAGCCCCTCCCTGCTGCCCACTGCAGTGCTGTCCCCTCATCCTGTATTCAGCTTTGGTTCTTGCTGCTCAGAGCCTGCAACTCTCTGAGCTGCTCAGCCTGATGTGGAGTGGCAGCACAGGGCAGGGACCTGGCACTCACTCGGATGGGATTGTCCCAGGAAAGCTTAAACCTTCCATCTCCATAAAGCACAGCTGGGACTGGGACAGCTGTAGTTGGGTTTGGCTCCAAAAAACACAAGCACAGTGTTTAAGTGCTCGTTGTGTTCTGAGAGTAAATGTTTTACCCCCTGGCACTCGTTTGCAAACCCAACAAAGCTGCTGCACCGGCTCTAACGGGCTCTGCCTCAGCCATTGCTGGAATTCCTCCTCATTAGTGAAAACAGTGAGGAGGGAGAGATGTGGCTGCTGGGCTGGGAAAGGGGGAAGAGAAGGAGTCACTCAGCCAGATCTCCCTACAGCCATCTGAGAGCTGAGTAATGAACTGAGTCATTACCCCAGGCAGTGCCCAAATCTCCCTTCCCGTGAAGGTGTTTGACAGGGCCAGTGTGGGGTGGGCTCTTCACAAGAAGGGAATAACCCTGCCCAGGGCAAGAGAAGGTTCGGGAGGAGGAACTGGATGATCTTTAAGGTCCCTTCCTATCCAAACCATTCCATGACTCCTCGGAGCCAGCTGCTGGGGGGGGAACCGAGTGATTCCTCGATTCCTCTCCCCTCCCAGCAGCTCCCCTTGGACCAGATGGGATGGAGGCAGGCATGTGCCACACGAACCTGACATCACTTCTGCTCCTCGAGCCATGTGAGGAGCCAGAAGGCACAGCAATAATTAGGAAGGGGATCCATGTTCCCTCTCAGTAGGTTTTGGACAAGCTGGAAGTTACACAGGATCCCCATTCTCGGCCCAGCAGTGCTGGGTACCCCCAGTCTGTTCAAAGGGCCAGTGCAGAGGATTCCTCTCACTTAGGGCAGGGGTGCAGCAGCACCTGCAGCTCTGAAAGGGGCCCGGCCAGGACCCTTTATCACATCTGTAAATGAGCTACAAAAGATTCTGTAAATGATTTTAAGTCCCTTTTCTGTGGACAGACCAGCAGGAAGCAGACAGCTCATCACCCCCTGCAAAGTTCTCAGACAGAAGCCAAGGGTTGTTGCTAAACCACAGCTTTCAAACTCTTTTTAGGACCTCGTGATCCCTGACAGTGCCTTGGAACTAGGGAATGGGGCTGGTTTTAAGCAATCTCCACCTCCCAGAGAAGGAGGAGTCACAGAGAGGCCAAAGAATGAATGAGGTGAACACACAGACAATGAAACACAGACCAGGAGTTTTATTTGAACACCGGAAGTCAAGTACAGCAGCAGAACTCCTTGAGTCCATCTTGCTTCACATCGTATCAGTAGGTGGCTGACATAATCTGGCTCGGAGTTGTTCCATCAGGAATCCATTCCCAGTGTCAGGAGGCTGAATCCTTCCTGCTGCTGAGCTGCTCAGTTCTCATACTTGTGCTTGATGTGTTTCCACAGTTTCTGTGTGCAAAACAAGCAGCAGAAAAAAAACCAAGAAATTTTAGGCAGCTTCTGAGTGGTGGTGGGATAACAAAGTCCAAAATGCAAGTTATCCTGCCTGGGGAGGCTATGATGGAGTTCTATACTGGATCTGGGGGACGCAGGGAGGCTCCTGGCTTTTAATCTGGACAGGGAGGAAGCTGCAGACATTCCCTTTCCCTGTTCTCCTGCTCTGGATTAGAGTGTCCCAGTCACACTGCCTTGAATTCCCACACAGACCAGAGAGGGCAGTTCTGCTCCTGGCCATAAGGGATGCACAGAACAATCCTGTTCGTAGAATCCTGGAATGGTTTGTGTTGGAAGAGATCATAAAGCCCATCTCATTCCACACCCCCTGCCATGGGCAGGGACACCTTTCACTAGCCCAAGTTGCTCCAACCTGGCCTTGGACACTTCGAGGGATGGGGCAGCCACAGCTTCTCTGGACAGCCTGTGCCAGGGCCTCACTGCTCTCACAGGGAAGAATCTCTTCCCAATATCCCATCTAACCCTGCCCTCTGACAGAGGGCAGCCCTTGCCCCTTGTCCTGTTCCTCCATCCCTTGTCCCAAGTCCCTCCCCAGCTATCTTGGAGCCCCTTTAGGCACTGGAAGGGGCTCTGAGGTCTCCTCCGAGCCTGCCTCAGTATTCTGCAGTCATTATCCCATCACAGCTGTATTTAGGAGCCTAAGGACTTGACCCTTTCACCCAC
>VZRJ01002327.1:188013-208616 GCA_013397565.1 Ptilonorhynchus violaceus
CATGCCGGGAGTTGTAGGCGGTGCTGTGTCGTGTGCTGTGTTTTGCGCATGCGCCCCTGCCGTGAGGCACTGTGGGAGTTGTAGGCGGTGCGGCGCGGGCCTGGCCGGAGGTGGGTGAGCGCGGCTGGGGAGGTCGGACCGGGAGTCCCTGTGAGGAGGGTCTGTGTGAAGGTTCTTGTGACGGGCACCTGTGAGGCCCGGCTCGGCTGTGGGCGAAGCCCCGTTCAGTCCCGTCCCGCCCCCCTTGCCCTCAGCGGCTTCCCCTGGGCAACCCGGTGAATTCTGCCCGGCTTTGTGCAGGGCCGGGGTGGCTGAGGGGGCAGAGACACCCCGAGCCGGCCCGCCCCTGCCCTGCCCTGCCCTGCCCTGCCCTGCCCTGCCCTGCCCTGCCTTGCCCTGCCTTGCCCTGCCTTGCCTTGCCTTGCCTTGCCTTGCCTTGCCAGGGTGTCCTGCCACGGGTGACAGGGACAGGAAGGGGGTTGCGGTCACTGCCCTCAGCTCAGCCCCGGCGGGAGGAGTGGGGAGGAGCTGGGGTGTTTTTTGCAGTTTGGGGTTACAGAGGGTGGTTGGTGTCAGTGTCAGGGGAGTGAGTGAGGGGTGTGGGGCTCCAAATCACGGAATGGTTTGGATTGGAAGGGACCTTAAAGCTCATTCAGTCCCACCCCCTGCCATGGGCAGGGACACCTTCCACTATCCCAGGTTGCTCCGAGTCCCATCCAACCTGGCCTTGGACACTGCTTCTCTGGGCAGCCACAGCTTCTCTGGGCAATCTGTGCCAGTGCCAGAGGACCCTCTGACAGCCACTCCAGAGGCCTCGGGAAGAGTGGAACATGGCCCCAGGTGGCAGAACAGAAGTGGGAACGTTCCCATTCGCCACCTTCTCTTCATGTTTCTCTCTCTTTAACTTCAGTAGGGCAGAGTGGCCCTGGAGTGGCTCCAGCATGGATGAGAGAGAGATAAATTTGGGTTTGGGAAGGCAGGACAGACAAGGAAGAGGCAGGGTAATCCTAACATTGAAGCTGTTTCCCTACAGGGCTGTTGTTAAACGAGCATCTATATGAAATTCGAGAGCAGACCCCCAAGTGATGCTGCTCTGTTGTTTTGTTTGTCCCACCCACTCAGAAGTAGCACAAGGTCTGGCTGCAGAGTAATTTCTCCTGATTTGTTTATATTTGTTCCCTCATGCAGTGACTGGGGATCCGTGGGATTTCTCTGGGTTAGGGCAAGGTCTCTGCTTGTGCTGGAAACCTGGAAGGTGCCTGACACGTTCCTGTGCATAGTGTTATCTCTTTGGAATCCCAGAATATCCTGAGTTGAAAGGGACCCACAGGATCATCCAGTCCAACTCCTGGCCCTGCACAGACACCCCAACAATCCCACCCTGTGCCTGGGAGCATTGTCCAAACTGCCCAGAGCTCTTGGAGCTCTGGCAGTCTTGCGGCTGTAACCATTCCCTGGGGAGCCTGTTCAGTGCCCCACCACGCTCTAGGGGAAGAACCTTTTCCTGATATCCAACCTAAACCCCCCTGACACAGGTCAAGCCATTCCCTGAGTCCTGTCCCTGGTCACCACAGAGCAGAGGTCAGAGAAGCTCAATTGTAATTTTTCAAATTTAACTGCTCAGGGTTATCTAAGACAGATCTCCCTAACAGCCCATAAATTGCTTCTACCAGGATGGTTTGTGTGTAGTCAGGTTGGTGCTAATCCCAAATCAAGCTCTGAATTTCCAGTGGAAGGTGTCCCTGCCCATGGCAGGGGTTGGAACAAGATGAGCTTTAAAGGTCCCTTCCAACCCAAACCATTCCATGATTCTATGACAGGACAAGGGGGAGTAGCTTCCCACTGCCAGAGGGCAGGGTTAGATGGGATATTGGGAAGAGATTCCTCCCTGTGAGGGTGGGGAGGCCCTGGCACAGGGTGCCCCGAGAAGCTGTGGCTGCCCCATCCCTGGAAGTGTTCCAGGCCAGGTTGGAGCACCCTGGGCTAGTGGAAGGTGTCCATGTCCATGGCAGGGGTGGAACTGGATGGTCTTTAATATCCTTTCCAACCCAAACCATTCCATGATTGACTCCGGGTGTATTGGAGGGCAGGGTCTGTCCCTCTGTCACCGGGACGGTGCTGGCAGACTCTGCTGCTGTCCCGAGTCTCTCCACAGATCTGAGCCCGTTTAAATTGGCAACTGAATATCATAAACTTGACACTTGGATTTAATTAATTCACATCTGCCTGGATATCCAAAGTGGCTGGAATGGCCCCGAGCCTGGGCTGTGAGAAAAGCAGGAAATTGAGGTCGAGGCCCAGCAGCACCTCCCCGGGTTCGGTGTGGAGAGCAGCAGTTCCCTCCAGACACAAAGGAGTCTGTGCCTGTTCCGGGGTCACCTTCCTCCCTCTGCCCGGTGAAACACCTCCCAGACTCCTAGATAAAATCTGCAGCTGATACAGAGCAACGTGGAGTGTTTTGGCAGCAGCTGGAGAAAGGAAAATGTAGAATGAGTTGTCCCAAGCCCCTCATGGGGCTGAGGACACACCTTCGAGGTGCCTCACAACAGGGTATTGCTCATCCAACAGGGCTTCAGGAGACACGGCACAGCATTTCTGTTCATAATTTTATACAGGACAAAGCCCTGGGTTGATTTTTTTTGTATTTGCATTTATGCAGGAGGACTTTTAAGCTGGCACAAAGCCTGGCTGGAAGCGTTTATGGCTGCGGTGGGTCCAGGTCTGAGCACCCTGATTCAGTTGCAAATCAGGGGCTGGAGATGCTGGGAGGAAACGCCAAGCTGAGGCAGTTCTTTACGGAGCAGCTACATTTACTTTATTTCATAATGACTAAGATGGATTTAATTAGGAACCATCTCTGTTTTCAGCTGAATAATGCTCTTTGTTTACTGCTGGAGCCGTTTGGGGAGATGGAAATAGGTTGGTGCTGCTCAGAAGCAGCTTTTTATTCCTCCGGACTCACAGAGCGCTGGGAAGTGCTGGTGCTGCAGAGAGTTGGCAGAATCCAGCAAGGTATCCATGCAGTGGAATCCTGGAAAAGATGGGAATAAGTGTTGGGTGTAATCACTGAAGGGGGAAATCTCAGGGACAATCTGATACTCCTCTAATTGCTTTTTACATTCCATTCGTCCCCTGCAATGGGAATTGCTTGGAGAATTTGGGAGCGGGCAGCTGTGGGATGTGGGGTCTGGCTGTCTGGAATCTGTAGGAGCTTTTTGCCCTGGTTGTTGAGGAGGGAGGGGGAAGGAGCTTCTGCAATTATTGCTGTCGGGGTGATGAAAGAGAAAGTTTGAAATACGATTTCAAAGGCTGGCTGCTGCTGGGCTTCCGCGGGCAGAATTCCCTGGGAGATCTCTGGAAACTTGTGTGGGACCGCTGCGGAATCTCATTTGTTTTCCCTGTTTGCAGCATTTGCTTCTGCAGAGATGGAGTGTGGGAGCTAGCAGCTGAGACAGGGAGCTTTTTGTGTCACCAGGAACTTCGGGAGACTATGGAATAAAATGTGGAACAGGGATTTTTCAGTATTTAAAAGCAGACCCTGCCAGTGGGCCAGACGTGTTCCCTCTGAATTCCAGCAGCCTCACCACAGTGCTGCAAAACTGAGGGATGCAAAGGATGAGGGTATTTATGGCTCCGTGCTCATTGAGCAGCACTTGGGTTTGGATTCTTGGGCTGGAGTAGGACAATTTCAGACCTCAAGCCCTACAGAGCAGAGTTGGGATCAGTCAGGGCTCGGGGAATTTGGAGTCCCAGTGCACACAGACAGGGCATGGCCACCCCTCACCCACCAAGGAAAGAGCCTCAACACGAAATTTCTGGTTCACTTGGACTATCTGAACATTTTACCTTCAGTGTGGAGGTTTGCAATCCAATTTAAAAAATCTCAGAAGGTCTTCCCATCGAAAGCAGCTTTGCTTTAACTTGTGGTGTGAGGCCTCGGAGGTTTCCAGGGGGTTGATTCTGAAGCAGCAGTTCTCGGGAGCAGGGCAGGGAAGGGAACGTGGTGCTGGTGCTCAGGAGGTGCCAGGATGGGTGTGTGGCAGGAGGCTTGGCAGCCCTGCCTGAGCTGGGCATGCACCGGGGATTACGTGGTGCTCTGCTCTTCCTGCTGAGCCCGAGGAATCAGCTGGGAGGCTGTGATTGATTCTGGATGCGTTTTATTTATAAAATCTTTATTTCTTGTGCTCCTCTCCCTGCCATTTTTTAAATGCATTCGGCTGTCAAAGTGTCAAAACCTGGAGAATTGCTTTTGGAGTTTATCTCCCAGTCCATCCATCTTTGCCATTCCTCAGGTACCTTTCTATCCCTTGGGAGAGAGCTTGCAGCTCCTTCAGGGTGTCTGTTGCACCTCCAGCAGGGACATCTGATGGGCACAGGTGCCTGAAGGATAAAGCACGGGCTGATCTCCCCTGCACTGCTGGTGGCTCATCCCAGCACTAATGGGAGCTCCCAAATTCTGTTGTGATCTTAGTGCTGTGCTCAGAGCAGACACACCTTGGTGCCATGGGCTGGGGAGGTTGAGGAGAGCAATCCAGGATGTACAGGAAAAAACAGGTGGACTGCAGGAAATGTTATGGCCTGTAGCGTTTGTAATACAGCTTCGCACCCACAGGACAGGTGAGATCAGCTTTTGTTTTATCTCTGAGAATAAAATAGATTACTTTGCTGAGTTTCTTTCCTACCTTGCAGAAGGGACATTCCTTCCCACTTGTGTGTCAGCTTGTGGAGGTTATGGTCAAAAGTCCCCAGGACCTCCAACTCCTCCTATTTGCAGCTTGGATGGTTTGTGCTGCACCTTCCGTGGATCCCTTGGCTCTCTGGGGTCTCTGTTTTGTGTGGTCTGAACTCAGGGAAGGAGAATTCCTGCAGCAGAGCTGTTGCTGCTTTGGGTGACAGAGATAAATGCAGATCCAAGCCTTTTCTCCCATGTACAGGCAGCAGATCCTGCCCCAGCAGTCTGTGATGGACAAGGATATAAACTGTTGGGTCTCACCTCTTTCTCTGTTTGCCAACCCTAAGTGATTTGAGTTCTCCTCCTTTGGAAGCAGGCGCTGTAAATCCTGGATCCTCCCTTCCCATGGCTGGGTGCCGAGGAGCTGCCTGGTGATTCCAGGCTGTGCTGATGCTGCTCTGCCAGGAGAGAGATGGGAAAAAGGTACTTCTGTGACTACTGTGACAGGTCCTTCCAGGACAACCTGCACAACAGAAAGAAACACCTCAATGGAGTGCAGCATCTCCGGGCTAAGAGAGTCTGGTACGACTTATTCCGAGGTGGGTGCTGCCAGCTGTCTGCCACTCCCTTCCTGGGAATGGGGAGGTGATGGATGAGGTGGGGGAGTGGGAATAGAAAATAAATCAGCACTGATGGTTTATACACTCTGTGTGCCTGTGCATTGTGGACTCGATGATGTTATCTCAAGCAGTCTCAGAGGCAAAACCCTCGTGTGTGGCTCTGACCTGTCTCGCCACACAGTTCCAGGTGTGGTAGTGCCAGCCTGAGGAATGCGGTGGGAATGTGTGCCCAGGGCCTGGAAGAGAGCAGGACTCTGCATTCTGGCAGTTGCAAAGGCTTCGTTTGGGTTAAACTTGCTGGGAAACCATTGCCTGGGTGTCTCTCTGCTTCCTTCTGGTTCCTGACCTGTTTGGGACAGGACACTATGGGATCTTTACATGGGCTCATCTTGTCTCCCCAGATGCTGCTGCCATCCTGCAGGAGGAGCAAACCAAGAAACCTTGTCGGAAGTTCCTGCAAACAGGTGAGGAGTTCTGAGGTGGAAAGCAGTGCCTGTGCTCCAGCAGCTCCTTCCAGAGCCAGCCCAAGGCTGGAGGGAGGGGTTTGGGCATGTGTCTGGCATCCAGGTGTGATGGAGCCTGGGTTTGCGTGCACAAGGACCTCATGTGGGCAGCTCTCATGGAACTCCAGGGCTTTTCCCACAACCATTAAAGTTGGAAAAGACCTTTAGGATCACCAAGTCCAAACATGGACCCAGCACCACCATGTTCACTATTAAACCATGTCCCCCAGTGCCACATCTACTCTTTTTTTAAACAGTTCCAGGGATGGTGACTACACCATTTCCCTGGGCAGCCCATTGCAGTGCTTTACAACTCTCTCTCTGAAGGTATTTTTCCTAATATGTAACCTAGAGAATTTTGAAATTGAAATTGAATTTTCAAATCTCACAATTTCATTCCAGGACAGTGTGATTTTGGGTCCAACTGCAGATTTTCCCACATGACAGAGCAGGACCTGGAAAAGCTGAATGCCCAGGTTCAAGGTGAGTCCTCCAATGTCCAGGGATCTCCTTGGAGGGGGATTTGCTGCAGGGGGTGTGAGGGGTTGTGCAGGCTGTGATCCCGTGCAGCCTGCACGGAGCCAGCCGAGCGTGGATCCCTCCCTCCTGCTTCCCAGTGCTGTGTGAGCCTGGAAGTGCTGCAATTTGTCATATGTTCCCTGCTCTCGAGCTGCTGGCACAGACACAAACCTGGAGCTGAGCAGTGCTGTTATCACTTGGCAGCAAGAATTTGGAGTGGGCTTCGGGAGCCCTTGGGGTTTTGTTCAGGCAGGGAATAAAAACTGTCAGCAGCAGAGGGCACTGGTACATCATGTCCCCTTAATTTATGGATTTGATTTCCCCCCACCTCTCTGCTATTACCAGGGAGCTGCTGCTTCCACCCGTGGGAAGGGCTGGTGGGAAGAGCTGGCCTGCTGTCGGGCTGTGAAAGGGGTCCTGGATCCAGAAACAGCCACTGCTTGGGTGGCTTTGGATGGAACTGAAGTGTGGGCAGGGGGTGGATGGCAGCTGCTCCCTGCTGGGAGTCTGCAGAGCACTTTTGAACTTTCTCATTCTGGGATACCATTCTGGAACTATTCTTTTAGGGAAAAGAGGTGGTAGCTATGTTTTCTCCAAAGGTTTCATTACTTTAGTGGTTAAAGAAAATGACAGAATCACAGAGTGGGCCGGGTGGGAAGGGATCTTAAAGCTCATCTCATTCCACCCCTGCTGTGGGCAGGAACACCTTCCACTAGACCAGGTTGCTCCAAGCCCCATCCTGCCTGCCCTTGGACACTTCCAGGGTGTGTGTGTGAGGTGTTGAGAACTTCTGGAATGGTTGAAATTTCCGCTGGAGATCATCTAATCCCAACCCAACCTTGCTGAAAGTAGGGTGAGCTCAAGCAGGGTGCTCAGGACCATGTCCAGTTGTGTATTTGAATATCTCAAGGCTGGAGACTCTGCAACCTCTGTGGGTGACCTGATCCAGTGTTTCACTACGTTCATAATAAAAATACATATTTTTTAAAATATTTAAATTGAAATTCCCAATGGAAATTAATGTGGTTTAGTTTGTGTCCGTTGTCTCTGTACTGGGCACAGCACCCAGACATGGCCTCACAGTGTGGGGCAGAGAAGAAGGATCCCTTCCTCAAGCTGCTGTCCCAGCACAGCCCAGCGTGGAGCAGCTCTCGTGCCCACATCCTCGCTGGAGCCAGCTGTTGTTTTGCCAAGAGTCTGGCAAAGCCGGGCTGAAGTGTTGGAAGTGTGGGATGTGAGACGCGGGGTGTGCGTGGGGTAGAGACTCTTGGTGGTCCCGGAGGGATCCCATTTGGGGAGGAAGAGCTCGGGGGAGCCGGGGGGAGGCAGGCAGGCACCACGGAGCTGTGGCAGGCTGTGCTGAGTCAGTCCCCGAGGTGACTCTGATTCAATCTCTGAGCAGCGCTGGCGGTCGATAACCAGGGACGGAGCGCTCCTGCCCTTCCCAGAGTGACAGTGCCAGAGTCACCTTCCAGCCAGAGCCTCGCCCTGACCCCTCTCTGCTGGGCTCCCCAGGGTGTCACAGAGTGACAGGCACAGGAACCTGTAGCATTTCCAGGCAGTGGCTGCTCGTGCAGGAGAAGTGGGAGCTCTCTGGAGCGGAGCGGGGAAGGCTGGCAGTTCCTCTGCGCTTGGGCAGCTTTCCTTGCCAATTACACTTGTTATTGAGTATTGACTTGTGTCAAATGGGTCGGTGTAACTGCAGGATTGGCTGGTGAGAGCTGATTCCAGGGAGGTTACTGGGAAAACTTGCATTTGTGTTGTGGAGTCAAACATTTAATTTACCAATTAGCCCTGAAGGAGCGATGGCCAGGGGGACGGGCAGTGCCTGGTTGGAGAGTTCAGTCCTACTCACCTCTCTCGTGGTGTGGCTTCGTGCATCACGCTGACTCCAACTCTGATCAGAGGGATTTGGCACAGGGAAAGGCTCAGCAGGATTTGGTGGAGGAGAGGGACAGCCTGTAACAGACTGAGTGGAAGGATCAGACACTGTCTGGTGAGTCATGGGGACATTCCAGCACTCCTTCAGCTGCCAAACACCCGTGTGTCATGTGCTGCGGCCGAGGGCAGAGTTGAGGGCAAGCTCGTGTGTCAGGGTGTGTAATTCACACAGGATCCTCCATCAGTTATGTCCCACATGCATTCCCACCCAGTTCCAGGGTTTCTATGCATAAGCCATCCCAAGCCACAGCCAGCAGGATGATCCAGCAGGGCTTGAAGCAGCGTCTGGATCAGGCTGCCTCTTGCTGACCCATCAGAGATTTCCCAGGTGGGAGATTTTGACAGGTTTGGAGCCAGGGGTGGTCAGGGGTTTGAGATGAGCCAGGAGGCTGGAAGCTCCAAAGCCTTCCCAAGCCTGGTGTGGCCATGCTGGGGGTGACCAGGCTGGTGGGGGACACTCTCCTGCTGGGCCCACAGTGCTGCTTAACCCCCATTTCCTCAGCTCTGGTGCAGGCAAAGCCTTGGGTGACTTTTTTTAACACAGCTAAACCCTGATGGCATTTTTTTATCATGTAAATATTGAACCTGTCCCTGAGTCCCTGTCGAGTGTTTGGTGTTGGTAGCTCTGTGTCAGTGAACTCACCTTGATGATGAAGCATTTTTATCACAGCCAAAGGAAACGTTACATTATCCTTAACATTTGGCCTTTTTAATGCAAGGAGCTCACCCTGTTGTTTGTGAAAGTTTTGTGGGTTAAGTAGGAAAATTTCTGGATGATTCCCTGTTCTAGAACAGCTTGGAGCGTGGCCTACTTTGGCGTCAGCATCTCTGCACCCTGTAGAATATCCTCATCAAGAAGCAACAGTTTACACCTTCAGCAGGGAGGAAGGCATATTCCCAGCTGTTCCCCCATCAAAGCATTAGCCTTCTGCATCTGCTGCATCATTCATCAGCCAGACACTTCCAGGCTGTCATTTTAAGTACAGTCATGTCAGAAAAAGTCACTGTCAAATTGCCATCTCCTTGCTCAGAGTTATTGGCTCCCCGCTAATCCGTGTCCCTGGTGCGGGTGGGATCGACCTGGCCGGGCTCTGGTGACTCCAGCCAGCCAGGGCTGTGAGGGGAGGGAGAAGGCACAGCTGGGTGAGTGTTTGCAGGATATCCATGAGGTTAAAAGGATCTGAAGGACCCTGCTGGGGTGGCTGGAGTGAACTGGTTTAACTGGGCAGGGAGTGGAAGGAGCGCTCGCTGCAGGGCGGTCGCGTGTTCGGCTGCTCCTACTGCAGGGACTCCTCAGCCTCATCTCAGCCACACTCTGGTGCTGTCCTTGTGCTCTGGAGGAGTTCAGGTCCCACATCATCCACCCAGGGAAGCAGCTGAAGGATTTCCTGTGCATCTCTTTGCTGGGTGGGAGCTGAAGGATTTCCTGTGCGTCTCCTTGCTGGGTGACCCATCTCTACTTGTGGTTCCATCTCATACAGCGATGCCTCGTTCAGGAGGAAAAACTGCATGGGGAGAGAAGATAAATGTGGACCCCCACTTTGGCATCATTAGGGGCACTTCATGACTACAGATGCTCTTTTAATTGACTGTAATTAGAGTTTGAAGCAAACACCACTGTGAGGAGGAGTAGGGGAGAAGCACATTCACACCTGTCCGGCTGCACGGCCACGTGTGGGGAGTAAGGACCTTTCAGAGCTACTTCTTGGAATATCGTTGGCATGCATGGAGTATTTCCAGTCTCGGGGTGTTTGGTGGTCCCTGGATGGGATGTGTGTGCTCCAGAGGAAGATGGACATGCATCAAGCTGGGCAGAGCTGGAGAGTTGCCTGTCCCTGCTGCCGTATTTCTGAGCCTGAGGGTTGGAATGCTCTGGAGCAGCAACTCACAGAGCTGTGAGAACTGGATATCTTTCTAATGTGGATAACAACTCATGGAGTGGTGAGAACAGGGAGACAGCTGGATATCTTTCTGATGGGGATACCTGAGACCTCATTTAGACCAGTGTGAGCCTGGAGTGTTCCCACTGCAACCAGTGAACTTTTCTGAATGGGACCGTGAGTTGTTGCTGCCTCATCCCTGGTGTGGTGCCTTGGGGCTCTTTGAACAGAAAAGCGTTGGCTGTTCGTGGTCTGTTCTGTGTTGGGGCTGGGAGTTGGATGAAGAGGAAATCTCAGTGGTAATGAGAGGTAGGAGAGGTTTTTCTCTGTGATTTTCTTCTCTGCCTCATCGAAGCCTCTCACAGCCACTGCTTGTCCCCTTGCCAAGGTGAAAAAACATGGAAGAAAGGGAAATATGGTGATCAAGGTTGTCAGGTGAGCCTAACCCTGAGTCTGAGCAGTGCCCAGCTCTCCAGGCTGAGCTTCTTGCCTCACCATTCCCCCACCCAGCCAAGTGGTTGGGTTGACCCTGGGTAGCCCCGCTGGGGCTTTGATCCTTGGGACCAGCTGTGGGAGGTTGGAACATTCCTGTCTCCAGCCTTATCGGTGGGCTCAGAGCAGCACCTGGACATCAGGACCACAGCAGGCTGTCCGTGGTGGCACTGGGCACATCCTCACCCCACCCAGCAGCAGCAGATGAAAAGGCTGGATGACAAATTATCCATCTGGCTGCTCATTGTGTAGCACATCCCTGCCATCCTGATTAGTATTCAACAGGCAGATGAATAATTGGTTGCCACCAGTAGGATGAAGTGATCCTTCACTCTGCCCAAGCACTATTAATTTCACACCCTGTCTGCAAAGGTACAATATTTTCCTTAAACGTGTGACATATGGCGGGTGAGTGTGGAGCAGGCTCCTGGGGGGCACTGCTGCAGGTGGCTTGATCCCTAAATGGGATCAGGGATCCCCTGGAGGGATGGATGAGCGGGGCAAAGGGAATGGCACGCAGCTGCCTCTGCTTCCTTTTTATTGTCACCAGTATTTGGTTTTCTGAGTGTCACGTTCCCTGTTTTGCTGTTTTGTTAGGAGGGAAGTTTCCACTAGGCTGGAGATGGGATCACTCAGAGCATGTCCTCATCCCTGATGTGCTGACAGGAGCGTGGCTGTGTCAGGGCTCCTGCTAGACCCTGTTCTTCACCAGCTCCCTCCCTGCTGCTGGAGGGGACTGGGGAGCTTTGCTGACTGGGCAGCTGTGGGTTTGTGCCACGCTGCCTCTGTGCCCTTCTCTCCATGGGGTGTCTGTGGGCATCTGCCCCACTCAGCCCTTCCAGAGTGATTGCAGGGGTTCAGATCTTGAAAGGGTTCAGTAGACAGCAGAGGTTTCCTACTGGTTTCTTTCCTCATTCCTAACTTGCATGAGAAATAGGACAAGGAGTAATGGGTTCAAACTGAAAGAGGGGAAATTTGGGTTAGATATGGGTTGGACTTGATGATCTCTCTCCAACTTAATTGATTCTGTAATTCTGTGATATATGGAAGAAATTCTTCCCTGTGAGGGTGGGGAGGCCCCGGCACAGGTTGCCCAGAGAAGCTGTGGCTGCCCCATCCCTCGGAGTGTCCAAGGCCAGGCTGGACAGGGCTTGGAACAACCTGGGATAATGGAAGGTGTCCCTGCCCATGGCAGGGGGTGGAACGAGATAGTCTTTAATGTCCCTTTCAACCAAACCGTTCTGTGGTTCTAAATGCAGGAACTTGTCCCCTGGCGCCCTCTGCCCTGGTTGTGCCCCTGGGCTGGTGACAGCTCCCACCCGGGCTCTGCAGGGCTGGGGACACATCAGGCAGCAAGCACCTTAAACAGCCCTGACAGCAGCTCTGGGATCCGTCTGGAACCTTTCAGACTCTCCGGGCTGCCAAGGCTGCATCGATCCGGACAAACGTCCCTGTCACTCCCACCTAACGGGGCAGGGGTGGCACAGGCGCTGCTGCCAGTTGGAGGGACACGGCTCAGGGCTCAGAGCCAGCCGAGGCTGTTCCAGGCGAGGATGAGGAGGATCTGCCCCGGGGGGAGATGTCAGAGTCCCCTCAGTTCAGTGCCCAAACTGCCACCGTGCTGCCTTAGCTCTTGTCCTCTGCTCTGCCTGGCTGGAGCTGTCACCAGGGATGACTCCGAGTGTCAGATGGCAGGAGGGCAGAGGAGGAGGACGAGGAGGGGCTGCCACAGGCGTGTTGTACCCTTTCTCCACCCTATGAAACTGTGCAGGGTAGTGAGCAGCAGGTTTAATGGAGTGAAAGGATGAGGGTCTGGTGGCCCTTTCTCTCATGGCCCTCCCTCTCATCCAACCCTCTCTGATCCCAATCTCTCTCAACCAGGGG
This sequence comes from Ptilonorhynchus violaceus, assembly GCA_013397565.1. Classification (NCBI taxonomy): domain Eukaryota; kingdom Metazoa; phylum Chordata; class Aves; order Passeriformes; family Ptilonorhynchidae; genus Ptilonorhynchus; species Ptilonorhynchus violaceus. Next base: position 200,525 of record VZRJ01002327.1, read on the forward strand.
AGAAGAGGCTGAAGGAGCTGCAGAGGGAGGGAGCAGATATCCCACCTGGCACCATCGAGGACTGGCTGGACAAGAGAGCCCAGAGGCTGAGTGCAGCTCAGAGTAACAGGTACTGGGGACTGGGGATCATCCAGGTGTGGATGCAGGATCCAGAGGGGGAACCCACAGGAGGGCTGGGATAGGGGAAGTCAGGGGATCAGAGTTCCCAACACCAGCCAGCGCATGGGAGGGGCACCTGTGTGGATCCAGCCCTGCCTGCCCCTGTCAGGGATGTGTGCACAGGCATCCCCTTGTTCCAGGGGACAAGCTTTGGGAACAAGCCACAGCAGAGGGGTGCCCCTGGCTCCCTGCAGAGTGCACAGACACGCGTGGAAGGACAGAGCAGGGCTGTGCTGGGTCATTAACACCCGAGGTTCGGTCAGGAGCCTGCTTTCATCTGTTGACAGCTCCCCCATCCTCTGCATGCCAGGGAGGGGTGGAATTGGCTCCTCCTCACGGTATCCATTCGGATTCGGGCGCCGGCTGTTTCCTTGCTCACCTGACTGTGCCGCAGGCTTAATGGGATGACATTTGGGCAGGTGCCAAATCTCTCTTCTGTTCTTTCTCTGTTTGTTCCCGTCCTCTCCGTGTTTGGACTGGGCAGGATCTTCCTCCTGGTGTTTGTCTGGGCTTGTTGCTCTGGGATTGTTCTGTCCCTCAGCTCGGCTGCCCTTGGCCTTGCAGAGGCGCCCACATTCCTGCCCCCTGCACTTCCCTTGCCCCATTTTGCTTGTCCTGCCCATGAATTCCTGGAACCTGGGGTAGATCTGCTCTTACAGAAGATAGCCATTGCTACTCCCAGAGGAATTTCCAGACCTTCAGAACTACTTGGTCATACCCAGAGAAGTTTTCAGACCTTTAGAACCTGGCCCCTGCTGCCTCCATAGATGCACAAAATGAATTTCCAGGGTTGTTGCTTTTTTCCCAGCCTCCCTGTCCCTGCAGGCTCAGAAACCATCTGCTACAGGAACTAAACACCAACTATTGGAAACTTCCCTTCCTCTCTCCAGCCTTGCCAACGTCTGTTCTGATCATCTCAGTTCTCCCCTTCTGCCCTGCAGCCCCACATGCCCCTTATGAGCCACTTTTGTCTGCCAGAGAAGCTGTTCTGCATTGCCCAGGCCTGTTTTCATCAGATCCCTGTGCCTGGGGGAGTCCATTGTGTTCCTCCTGAAAAAGCTTTTAAGGATAAGGTGCTCCCTCTCCTTCCTGCAACCCTCGTGGTCCCTGAAATGTGAGGACCCTTTGCACCACACTGGACTAGAATTCCGTCTCCATGAATAGAGACCTGTGCCATTGCCTTCCACCCACTGCTCTCCCAGCCTGGCTGGGCTCAGAAGGACAATCTCCATTTGGAAGAACCCACCTGATGCGTGTTCCCAAAGTCAGGCTGTCCTGTTGCTTTCTGGAGAGCTGGAGTGGAGTTCCTAGGGCTTGGACAACCTGGTCTAGTGGAAGGTGTCCCTGCCCATGGCAGAGGGTGGGATAAGATGGGCTTTAAGGTCCCTTCCAACCCAAACCATTCCATGATTCTATGATTCCCTTAGCAGTGAAGCTCTGCCGAGGTGGGATTGATTTTTATCAATTTCCAAAGGAAACAGGGAGTGTTGATTGCCATCAGAAAAGGACCCAAGGCCTCAAAGCTTGTGAGATACCACAGGTGTGGAAGTGGGTAGAGGAGAGGGATCCCATTAACACCTTCAGAAAGGAAATATTCTTGACCTTGCTGGACACTGAAGAATCCATATGAAACAGCCATTGGGAACGTTCCAGCTGTAGGTAAACCTTTGATAGCACTTGTAACTTATGAGACCCCAGGGAATTGAGTACCCAGGCAGCATCCTCCCTATTGATTAGTCCTGCTGCTCACAGAACAGCTCATTAGGTGATGGCTCTGCTGTTCCACCTTGCAGCATTCCCTCTGCTCCATATCCACCGTGTGCCTGAGCCACAGTGCTGGGGGGTGACACCAAATATCCATGCCCTGAGGGGACAGTGTGTGTCCTCACGGTCCTGCCTCATCCTGGGCTCTGGAGAATCCCCACTGAGGGGATAAACCTAAAACCAAGTGACTTTGCTCCATGTTAATTGCCTGGAAAACGCTCCTGGAAAACTACTCCTGTCGTTGGCTCTCAGCCACGGCCCCGCAGGGAGAGGAGGGTGCTGCTTCTCCCCGGAGTTATGTAAAGGAGTTTGATTAGATTTCTTCTGGCATAACAATTAAAAAGATTCATCAGGATCGGAGGTAGAGGCCTGAGAAGCTGCAATGCTGCTGTCAGGGCATGTGTGAGAGAACAAATGAGCTTCCTGCACTTGGGAATTAATGGAAAAGGTACGTTTCCCATGAATTTAAACGTGCCCCGGTCAAGCTGGAGGCAAGGGAGAGATGGCTCTTGCTCCTGCACTTCTTCATCCCAGTGTGTTGTTTGCAGTGGCCTCAACCAGCGAAGCTGAGGGAGAGGGGCAGGGACAGAGTGATTCCCAGGCCATGGGGCGGAGGAGAAGCCTCTTCCCTCTGCTGAAGGGTCCTCTGGTGAAAGCACCCCGCTGCTTTGGCAGCTCCTCCATTTCCGAGGGGTCCTTGTCCTTTGGGAAGTGCACAGCTGGCTCGGGATTCAGGCTGCTGGGAAGGAAACATCTGCTCATTTTGTTTGTTCTTCTCCCAACTCAGCTGTGGGAGGAGTGGGGAGCAGGGGCAGAGGGGCTGGGACCAGCCCTGCTCCCAACACCCGGCAGCTGTGCCTGGTGAGCCCTTCTTGGGGTGCTGTGCTGCTCCCCCTACCCCAGACCCCTCACCTCACTGTTCCCACCTGAGTTTTCCCTGGCACACACAACATTAGGAAGCACCGGCTGCTTGGATGGGCTGGGAACGGTCACACAGCTGTTCTGGTGCTGGATTTGGGATGAGGGGTCAATGTATCCATTTGGTGATAACCAAACCCCTCCTCTGCTGGCTCCCTCCTCTTTGGGGGCTACTGGAGGGGGCACAGCCCCCAGCATGGCCTCGGTGTCAGACTGAGACCCCCTGTCTCACCTCATCCCTTTCCATCTGCCCCTCACAGTGCTCTTCCCGAGAAACCAGCGCCTTTCCAGTACCCCCCGGGCTGGCCACCAGTGCAGGAGCTGCCCCCGTCCCTGCAGGCCCCCCCGCCCGGGGGGTGGCCGGTGCCCCCCAGCCTGCAGTGGGGCTGAGGCAGCAGCACCCCTGGAGCCTGGCTGGGGCTGGATTTCTGCCTCTGCTCCGGGAAGGGGACAGGATTATTTATCCACACTTTTATACCAATAAAACCCTCCTCCCGCCTGTTGCAGCCTGTGTGTGGTGTTCCTGCTCTCCTGGCAGCCTCCCGTGGGCTCTTTCCCTTCCTCTGGAACGGGGATCTGTGCTCAGCAGAGCTCCAGCCCCATGCTGGGCTGTCTGTTGTCACCTGGAGCAGACATTCCCCATTTCCCAGGGCGGGATCCATCCCCTTGGATTGCTGCTGTCTGCTCTGCCTGCTCTCAGTCCAGCTCCATGCTGGGCTCTGTGATCCAGGCTGGAAAAGGGAGCTGTAACCAGGCTTTTAGAACTGGTGTTTCATTTCCTCAGGTGTTTGTGCTGTGTTTGTTTCTGATAAATTCAGGGTGTGAAGCTGCCTGGGTCCAGGTGCTGGAGCTCCCAGTGAAGAGCCTGGGGAGCTTCCCTCAGCCCTGCTCCTGCTGTGCTGGAGGCGAGGGGCAAGGAGGGAAAACATCCCAAGGTTTCTCCACAGGGAGACTTTGAGGCATCTCTCCTTGCCAGGAAAGGCTGGGACGAGGGACTCCCTTGGCTTTCTCAGGAAGAGAAATGGGTTCTCCATCTCCAGGGGCAAGGGGGGATCCTGTCCAGCAGCATCCTGGGACGCAGCTCTCCGGCAGCAGGTTTGTCCGGGAGGGCTGTTCCCGCTGCCAGTGCATTCCAGGTTTGGCTGGGCAGGGAGGTGGTGGGTCCAGATTCGTAAAGAGCACAGGCAGGAGCCAGCTGCTGTGGCCAAATCCTGCCTGGATCGCTCCAGCAGGGCAGGGCTCCCACCTCGGGGTGTGATGGCAAATTATCACGGGAGCGTCAGCCCCATCCTGGGACACAGCTCTGACAGGAGCAGGGATTGGATGTGACAGCGGCCTGGAAACAGCCTTGGCTGGAGCCTGGATGAGCTCTAGGTCCAACTAAGGAGTGTTTTTATCCTTCCAGGCGGGAGCCCTGGGCTTGCTGGAGAGTAGGAGCACAGGGCTTGGGCTCGGAGGATGCAGGATCCCATCCTCACTTCCACATGTAGGACAGGTGAATTAACAAGTACCCACGTGGCTCCTCTTTGGGAATGAATAGGAGTCCCTGGAGCAAGAGGACCCCGCCCTCAAAGAGATGGGAGGGAGGGAAGCCCCAGGGGCTGTGGGGTGCTCTGGAGCAGGAGCTGTGCCTGCTCTCTCCCAGTTTGGATGTGCATCCCTGCGCCCCCAGCCCAGCTTAGGGGCAGAGCCCTGGGGAATGCTGGGGACTCCAGTGACCAGGGGGGACAGTGGCTGCCCCACTGGTGGCTGCCCCACTGGTGGCAGCAGCCAGGACACGCTCAGGGACGCCTCCCAGTGAGGCCACCAGCACCGACAGAGCAAGGAGCTCCCGCTCCCACCTCTCCCACGGACAATTTTTTTTCCCAATCAGCATCAAAATCCTTCCTGTGATTGGAGCTGTGCTTTCATCAGCCCCCAGGCCTGTCCCTGCTCTGTGTGCTCTGGTCCTGGTGGGTTTTCCAGCTGATCCAGGAGGTGCTGTTTTACCCAACACTCCCAAACTTCAGGTGTCCCCAGATCCAGCTTAAATTTGGTAGAGCTCCTTGGGTGAGCTCTAGAACCCGACTGTAAATGAAAATTCTGGTGTAAAACACAACCCCAGCTGTTCCATGCTCTTCCTTGCTCCCAAAGAGTCGAGCTGCTCCTGAAGCAGAAATTCCCAACAAAACCTGAAAGGCAAGAGTGGGAGCATTCCCTGCTGAGCTCCAGCCTGTCTGGGGGAGGAAGAGGGGCTGGCAATGGAGATTAATTAAAATTGGGGTTTTCCCACAAGAGGTTGTGTGATGTGTGGCCGATGGGCTGAGCCCACAGGGTGTCATGGATTCATGGAACCGTGTAACTCCTGGGGATGGAGGAAGCTGGAAATTGCAGGGTTTGTGGGGTGTGTGTCACAGCAGGTGTCAGGAGGTGTGACAATGCCACAGAGCACCACCGGGATGGGGCACAGCCAGCGTGGGCTCATCCACAGGAAAAGGCTGCGGGATGAGGACGCCAGAGCAGAGTGGGGCTCCTGGCTCCTTCCCACGGGGCTGGCTGGTACCTGGATCCCAAGGGATGCTGCAGGGATGGACTCACTGTCCCTGGGGGTGAGGAGCTGCTGCCCGATAGTGAAGCACAAGCCAAAGTGCCTTTGCTGGAGCAGGAGCCGGAGTAATTTATCGGGAAGCTTTTAGGGAAATGAGCCACTCCTGGGCCCCTGCCAAGCGCAGCCCCGCTGGGCTCTGCCCGTGTCCTCTGGCAGCTCTTGCTGGGAGAGGGGGGGACGGGAATAGGAGTGGGAATGGGGACAGGATGTGGACGGGGTGAGGACAGGACAGAGAGAGGGATGGAAAAAAGCATGGGAATGAGGGTAGAGATAGGGTCAGGGATGGGGGAATGGGGGTGGGGAGAGAGGACAGGGATGGAAATAAGCACGGGAATGGGGATGGAGGGTGGTCAGGGATGAGGATGGGACAAGGATGGCGAGGAGATGGATATGGAGATGGGGAAAGGGATGAGGATGGGACAGCAGTTTGGATGGGGAGGGGAAAAAGGCACAGAGACAGGAATGGAAATAAGGATGGGAGTGGGATTGGAGATGGGGTTGGGGATGGAGACAGAGACTGGGACAGGGACAGGGATGGAAAGGGGACCAAGACAGGGATGGAGCTGAGTCCACCCCACACTTCTTGCAGCACAAGAGAGAAACAACCATTACCAACTTCTTCCCTTCCTATCCCAAACACTTCCCAGTGCTATGGAATCACAGCCCTGCAATCCCCGCTGGGTTTGCTGCCACTTTTGCTCCGTTGTCCCCATGTCCAGGGAACCTGCTCAGGGTCCTGCTCCCCGCCACCTCCCCTCACCCACGGCGGCCCCCACCTCCCGACACATTCCCTTTGTTTTTCCCTTTCCCGGCGATCCCGTAATTGAATTATCCCGGAGCGTGGCTGCAGCAGCCGCAGTGATCCGTCCCCGCTGCGGCAGAGCCGGGACGCGGCTGGGACCCTCTCCCGCATCCCGCCCGCTCCGGGATCGGGAGCTGCCATTCCAAACCTGCCCGAAGAAATCCGTTCTCCCGATTCCCATTAAAATTAATTGAGCAGCTTTCAAACGCTGAGCTTGGGGGATCGCGTTATTCCTTTTATCTAATTTTTTCTTTTATGTTATTGTATTTTCTGGCAAATTAAATTGTCCTCGTTTTCTTTTTGCTCCTCTTATGTTTATTCACAGTGTCTATAATAGACCTGGTTAAAAATATATATATATATATGTATATACACACATGTCTCTGAGGCCACATGGCTCCTTTGGCAATGCCAGTCCATAAAAAATCCAAACTTTCTGCGGGGAGATGGATGAAATTTCATTACGGATGCAGAGCCTCCCGCACTTTGCGAGGCAGCCGGAATGATTTCATTGCCGTGGAGCACTTCCCATTTCCATTTCTCATTTGGACGTTTGCTTCAATTTGTTTGATAAATTAGAGAAGATCAAAAAAAACCACCCCACCCAAACCCCAAATCAATAAAGCACCACCAATTCCTCCGTGGAGGGTGTCCCCCTGTGGTGCTGCAGCGTGGGAATTCCCATGCTGGTGCAAGGAAATGTGTTTTCCCCATGGGATCAACCAGGGAGGTGAAGGTGGGGATGCCCCAGCCCCAGTGTCCCAGGATGGGCTCCTCCAGCCCCATTCCATGTGGAAACTGCCCTGCCATGGGGGAGCAGCAGCTTTGCCCAATTCTCTCCCGGCCCTGAGCGCTTCCCCTGTTTTTATTTATTCCTTTAATCTCTTTTCCATTAAAAATGCATCGCTGGGGACTCGGGGAGGGCGATCCATTAGGTGGGAATGGGCTCCTGCAACACACACGGACGTGAGGCCATGAGATTCCCAACATCCCTCAGCACGGAGGGGTCACACTGGGGCCAGGCCCCTTCGTGGTGTAAATCAGGAGTAACAGGGTGCTCCCTCCCCACCAGCCTTGAGGCAGGATCCCCAGCCTGGCCCAGGAATGGTGACCCCACAGAGCCTCTCCGAGCCCCCAGAAGGATTGTGGTTCCCCCTGGAATTACTGTTAATCCAGGTGAAAGCACTTCTGGGAAAGGGCTTGGACTGAGTGTCCTCCCTGTCAAGGCAAATGGGCTTGAAACATTCATCAAACCCAACATAAAATATCAGGGCACGAGACTTGGGGAGGGGATAAAACCACTCGGATCCATGGGAAAGGATCCACAGCTGGAGCAGGGTGGGGGACGTGGGAGCTGCTGGGAAGGAGCCAGGTCCTGCTGCCCACAGGTTTGGGGGATGCTCCAGTCCCCGGGATTCTGGGGCCCCCAAGCACTGCCCACCTCCTGTGCCAGGAGGACTCAGCCACACTCGGCAGCACCCACGGGTGCTCCCACGGCCCTGCACCATCACCCCACCCCATCACCCCCCCCAGCATCGCCAGGAGCCCCCGCAGCCCAGAGCGCTTCAGAAATCCCAGTTTTATTTCAGATCGGAAACAACAAACCAAGAAGAACCAAAAAAAAAAAAAACCAAACCACCCCAAAACCAAAAAAAACCTCCAAAGAATGAGAAACGGCCCCAAATCCGAACCAGTCCGTGCCCAGGTGGGTGCTACATACAGGCTGGGGGGTTCTGGGGCGTGCGGGGCTCCCCGGCCTCGGGGTCGCTCCGGCTCTTCCCAAGGGGGGTCGGCTCAAAGTGCATCAAGCAGGAGGTCAGGAATGTCCCCGCACCGGGCAGGTGGGGACACCGAGGCACGGC
>VZRJ01002327.1:215957-271322 GCA_013397565.1 Ptilonorhynchus violaceus
GCAGGTGGGGCCTCCCCCCGGGGGGGCGGCGAGGGGGGGCAGTGCGGCAGCGAGGGGGGAGCGTCCCGGGCCGCAGGGAGGGCCAGCGGGAGATGCTGGTTCCGCGGGGGGGGCTCGGGGGGTGCTGGGGGTCGCAGGCAGCGCCGGGGGTCCCTGTGGGGCACCCCGTGTCCCGGCAGGCGTCACCCCGGGGTCCCCACACGCAGCACCCCGTGCCCAGGCAGTTGTCGCCCCGAGGTCCCCGCACATGGCACCCCCGGCTGCCACCACCCCCGGGTCCCTGCACACGGCACCCCGTTCGTGGGGCAGTCACCGTGCCGGGGCCCCTGCAGCTTCCTGGGACTGTCACCATCCCGAGAGGCCATCACCTGCGTGTGGCACCCCACACCCGGGCTGTCGTCACCCCAAGGCCCCCGCACGCGGCACCCCAGGCTGTCACCACCCCGAGGTCCCTGCACATGGCACCCTGTTCCTGGTGCAGTCGCTGTCCCAGGCTGTCACCACCCCGCGGTCCCTGCACACGGCATCCCATGCCCGGGCAGTTGTCAGCCCAGTGTCCCCACACTTGCCACCCAAGGCTGCCACCACCCCAAAGTCCCTGCATGTGCCACCCTGGGCCAGCCATCACTCCGGGGTCCCCAAGGTGCTGCGGGGTGACAGGGACCCCACGGCCGGACCTCCTGCTCCCGCAGCAGGGAAAAAATGAGCCATGGAAGAGGCAGGAAGCGGGGCCAGGAGCGGAGCCCTCCGTCCTTGTCACCTTTTCCGGTCATCCCCCGTTTCCCCCCAGCCTTGGTCACGTTTTTCACCTTATTCCTCACTTGGACATTGATTAATCACAGATGGGCTCACGCGCCAGGGCAGGTCCCCGCCGTGCCACGTCCCCACGGCATCCGTGTCCCTGTCACATCCCTGTGCTCAGGCACACGGGAAGCGATGCTCCCAGGACCTGGCACATCTCCCTTCCCAAATCCTGCTGTCCACCTTCCCTGGACTGAGATGTCCCACCTGGAGATGGGAGCCACAATGTCCCCTGTGCCTGGGTGGCATCTCTGAGGTGGGGACAGTGGCACAGGGAGGCTGCCAAGGCTCCTGCTCCGCACCTTTGGAGGTGCCGTGGTGGAAGGGGCTGGGAGTGGGAGCGACGCTGTTCCCGGAGCTGGAACAGGGTGGGAGAGAGAAAACGGGAACAGTTGACACTTTCCAGGGACCTCATCGGACACCAAGGACGCTTTCGAGCGATTGGAGAAACTGAGGCACAGCTGGACAGGCTCCAGATGTGCCTCTCATCTTGGCACTGCCACAAGAACCCCCAAAATCTTGGAACAGGATTCCTGCTGCTCCAACCAACCGCTCCATTAAGCCCCCCCTCGCCTCCTGCAGCCGCCGCGGACACGTGCTCAGCCTCATCCAATTCACCGCTGCCGGGAATTTTCGGGCAGCTCCAACCTCTCGTGTGCTGAACCCCTCAGCTCCCAGCGGAGCATCCGCCGGGACCCCGCTCCGGGGCTTCCCAAAGCCCAGCGCTGCCTCCCGACGGCGCTGCCGCCGCAGCCGCCCCCGGCTTTAACCAGCTGGGGTCCCCTTTAAGCTGTTTTTTGGTTGGGAGAATTTTCCCTCTCCGGCAGCAGAAAAACCACCACGGCCGCTCTCCGGAGGGGGATTTCAGGGATCGGCGATTCCCGATGCTATGGGGTCTCAGCTCCCAGGGCAGCTCCCGGGGAGTCGTGGCTTGGCGGTGGATTTTTCCACCTCTGCTGAAATTCCATCCTGCCCTGGAGCCCGGGATGGTGTTGGGGCACATGGATCTGTGCCCCGTGGGGAGTCTCCGGTGTCTGGTACTGCGGTTGAGATCCCAGCACTCGAAGAGGAAAATGCTGATAAAAACAAGCGGCTTTTGGGGAGAAACAAACCCGAAAAAGCAAAGCCTGATTGAAAATCTCCTCCTTTTTCTTAACAGATCAATTTGCTCCTCGGTGTTAACGAAGTTCCCTCCCAGTTAATTCTCCAGAGGCCCTGGGGTGGAAACTCATTAATTTCTCACCACCCAAATCCCAGCAGGAATAACAGGGCCAATTTCTGGGCTTTTCCCCTCAAATCCCCACCCGGCCCCGGCTCCCTGGGGATGGGGGAGTGAGCAGGCGGCACGGGGAATGGGGAAAGGGAATTAAGTGGCTTAATTGCATTTGAAGCCCTGATTGGGCTTTTGTTCATTAGGGATCACCGTGGGAGCGCTCCCCGTGCTCTCCCGGAGCCCAGCTCGGCCGCACTCCCTCTTCCTCATGGAATGAAGGCTGGGACAATCCGTGCTGGCTCTCTCTGCTCTGCCCCGCAGCTGAATTCCCTCACTGATTTTTTGGGGAGAAGCTCTGGGGTTTCCTCAGTCCTAAAATGATGGGGTGGAGGCAGCAGCATCCCTAAATCCCAGGGATTTCAGCTAAAATCCCAGCCACAGCCGGGTGATTTACCCCTCTCCCGCACTGCTGGGATGTTGGGAATGTTCCTGTTCAGAAATCCTCCATTATTTGTGGATTCTTTTCACAATTCCTCCTTTATCCCCTCCGGGGATGGAGCCAGCCTGGCCAGCAGGGCAGTGCCACCTCTCCCCTCTGTCCCTTTGTCCCTCTGGTGACAGCAGCACCTTCCCGACACTCCCCGGTGTTTTCCTAATTAGCTGATCCCAGTAATGAGGCTGGAGAAGCTCGATCCAGGCCTGGTGTTCCGCGGTTTATTTGCAGCTCCAGGAGGATCTCACTGTCCAGAGCCCTCGCTCCCGGGTTCACATCCCACTATCAGCATCCTTATTTCTTTCAGGAATTTTTGGGGATGGAAAGGAAAAGGAAGTGGCTCTGGCACTGGGATGAGTTTATTGAGCTTTAATTAATCTGTTCCTCGTTTATTCCTCCCCTGGCAGTGCTGAAGGGCCCTTCTGGCTCCCCCCTGCCTCTGCCCAGCGGAGACTCCTGGGCTCTTTCCTGCCCTGGGGAATGATGGGATGGGGATGGGATTGGGATGGAATGAAGATGAGGATGCAAATAGGATGAGGATGAGTATTGGGATGGGATAGGGATAGGTATGGAAATGGAAAGAAATTAGATGGGGATGAGAATGGGCATAAGATGAGGATGAGGACTGGGATGGGGATAGCAATGGCATGAGGATAGGAACAGGATTGGAAATGGGATGGGATGAAATGGGGATGAGGATGGGGATAAGGGATCCCTTACAGGAATGGGGAGAGGAAGGGATGGGATGTGGATGGAGATAGGATAGGATAGGGATGGCAGCGGAGATGGGGTGGGAATGCCCCAAAGCCATGGGAAAGCTGGCAGGGCTGGGGAAACCTTACAGGGCTGGGGAAACCTTACAGGGCTGAGGATGCTACAAACCTGTGCTGGGTGCCCTCAAATCCCCCGGGACATCCCCACGGATCCCTGGCAGCCTGAGGGCCCTGGGATGGGGATCGGCACCGCGGGGTCCTCCGGACTCTCCCGTCGCTCTCCGGGCACCGGGAGGGGCCGTGAGCGCCCCGGGGTGTGGCGGTGTCGTTTAAAAGTCGCCTGCACCGAGCCCTCGGAGGCGCCGGAGGCATCAATCTCCCGGGGCCGTGCTGTCAGGCGGGTATTTAGCGAAATGTTTCCTAAATGAAAGCTTGATGGGAGAAGAGGGATGGCTGCGATGTTCCCAGCCACAAGGTTATCCCAGCCGCCGGCTGTCGGCTCCCGGCGCCCGCTGGAAAGCCGGGAAGGGCAGCGGAGATAACCCCTGGGGAGGGGTCAGGAGCCGCCTCCCAGCGTGGCCGTGACTGCTCCCACACTGGGATGCATTTGGGAGCAAATCCCACCCGCGATGGGGGAAACAGCTGGCAGAGTTCCAGGTGCAGGTGGAGAGGGAAGGGGGAATGGGGAAGGCTCGGAGAGCTCCGCTGAATTTGGGTTCCGGAGGGGAGAGATAGCCCTGCCATGGGAGGAGGCAAGAATTCTGCTTAGGGGGAGTTTTGCTTTATGAAAAATGGGAAAAATTGAGATGAGCTCGTTCTTAGCATCCCTCCAAGGGGGTGCAGCCCAGGATGCTGAGGGCAGCGGTGACTCTGCTTGCTCCTGCCAGGAGATGGAGCGGGAAACAACTCCCAGAGACCTCAGTCAAGGACCTTAAACTCATTAACAGCGCCAAAAACAACGTGTGGACAGCACAGCCTGCCCGGGAAGGAGAGCTGGAGCACAGGGTGGGATCTGGCTTTTCCAAGAGGAAAGGTGGTGGCTTCCACAAGGAATTTTACCTCCAGGATACCGCTGTGGTGGGCCAGGCTCTGCTCCCATCCCACTGCTGGTGCACAGTGACAAGTGACATCAGCTCCAGCTTTCCAGGATGCTGTGACCTGTTGCAGTGGGATGTCCTGTGATGCCAGAATCCGGTGGTACCAGAATCCAGTGATGCCAGAATCCGGGCCAGGATGCCCAGACAGGGGCAGCAGGCACATCCCTGTAGGGCTGTGACAATGCCCTGTGTCCCTGTGGAGGAGCAGGAGGTGATGCGGAGGGACTCCAGCATTCCAGCTCTGGATCCAGCCCCAGGGCAGTGATGGCAGCACCCCACTGCCTGGTCCTGCACCCCATTGCATGATCCCGCCCCAAACCACAGCATCCACAGCCCCTGCGAGGTCCTGCACCCCACCACAGCGTCCTGCACCCCACCATGATCCCACACCCATCACACCTCGCCCAACAACCCCCACTCAGCTCCAGGGATTCACCCCCTGCTCTCCAGGAGCTGGAGCAGCTCCACATCCCTTTGATCCCATAACATCCACATATTATCCCTTCCCGGGGCTGAGTGGGCAGCCCTGGTCCCAGCCGGGGGTTCCTGCCCCGCGGCCGCGGCTTCCCTGCGCAATAAATCCCTGATTAACCTGGCAAAACACATGGAATTTGCCAGGTCTCCGCGGGGAGGGGGTAGCCCTGGGTGCCATTCCCCATCGAGGCTGCCTCTCCCCTCCCCTTCTCCCTCTTAAATTCATTTTCTTCCCCTTTTTCCTCCCTGGAACACAAAGGTGGAGGGACGCAGCCGGCAGCGCCGTGCCAGCCATCAGCGGGGATGGATGAGGTTGGATGAGGATGGATGAGGATGGATGGGGATGGATGGGGATGGCGGGGACAGCGCCGGGCTGGCAGCTGTCACCCGAGGGAGGAATGCGGTCCCCGTGTCCTCAAGGCACCGTCCGAAAAGAGCAGGATCCAGCCGGCTGCGACCCTTGGGAGCAGCGTTTTCCCTCGTCACCTCCCACCCAGCCCGGAGCAGCGGGAGCCCCGAGCAGCCCGGGGTGCCTGCGGGCAGGGATGGGGCGTCCCATAGGATGCTCTCCTAATTCCCACCCCGTTGCGGGTGGGCAGAGGGTGACCCCGCAGAGCCACCCGCAGCCCTGGGGTGTCCTGGTCCCTCTGCTGACACCCCTCCCCCGCCCCCCGAGGCACCCAGGGCTGGGGGAGGTGTGGGTGGGGACCGCCAGATGGCCAGGCCAGGGACATCCCTGCCTGTTTCCCCATCCATCCCCCCTGCCCATTCCAAGCCCTTTTCCCACAGGAGCTGCCAGACAAAGCTGTGCACGTTTTGGGTGGGCTCTGAACCAGCACCCTGACCCCTCCCCAGGGGTGCTGGCCCTGGACTCGCCACCTGCAGGTCACACCCTGTGTACCCCCTGTCCCTTTCACCCACAGCTCTGGACATTTTACTCCATTCTTGAGAGTATTTAATGGTTTGGAAATGAAATAACATGAGTTGAGGAGACCTTGGGGATCCCAAAGTGGAGAACCGCTGCCAAAGCTTTCAGGTGCCGCCTGGGGTTGGCCAAATTCCCAATTTCCTTCCTCGGTTCCCCACGGCAGGGGAAGGTGCTGGGAGAGGTACATGGCAAAGGCTTTTTGGTGGTTTCTTTTCCTCGAGCAAAGTCAGCTCACACCAACCCACACCCGCGGCTCCTGTTGAGCTCAGTTTGCTAAAAAGGGAAAAAATCAGGGTGAAATTTCCTTTGGCAGCAGAGAAACGGCCTGGGATGTGCCAGGGAGGGCGGGCAGGGAGTTGGCACCGGGCTGGAAGTGAGAGAGGCAAGGCTGTGAGTGTGCAAGGCTGGGACTGTGCAGTGCTTTGAGTGTGCAGAGCCCCTGGGAGCAGCGGGATCCCTGTGCCAGAGGGCAGGAAGAGACCCCCATGCTGGATCCATCCCTGGCTTTACCCAGCACATCCCCAGTGTGTCCATCCCTGCACATCCATCCCTGCACATCCATCCCCAGCACATCCATCCCCTCCACATCCATCCCCTCCACATCCATCCCCTCCACATCCATCCCTTCCACATCCAACCCCGGCACATCCCATCCCCAGCACATCCATTCCTGCACATCCATCCCTGCACTTCCCATTCCCTGCACATCCATCCCTGTACATCCCATTCCCTGCACATCCATCCCCTCCACATCCATCCCTGCACATCCATCCCCTCCACATCCATCCCCGGCACATCCATCCCTGCACATCCATCCCTGCACATCCAACCCTGCACATCCAACCCTGTACATCCCATTCCCTCCAGATCCATCCCTGCACATCCATCCCTGTACATCCCATTCCCTGCACATCCATCCCCGTACACCCCATTCCCTGCACATCCATCTCCTCCACATCCATCCCTGCACATCCATCCCCCGTGCATTCCCAGCGCATCCCCCTGCCCCACTGCCCGGTCTGTGCTGGGAAAAGCCCTTCTGGACTCACCTTGGGATGCAGGCAGTGCAGGTGACACACCAGTTGCACTCCTGTCACCGGAGGCCGCGTGGGAAATCAGGTCACCCCCTGCATCCCTCACCTGCTGCCTTCAGCCTCCCTGAAATTCCCGTGGGCATCCCACCGGCATCCCTCTGCCAAAAGAAACCTCATCCCATCCCCCTCAGCCCTGCTTAAAACAACAAACACCAGAAAAAAATCCCCCCATCCCACCCGCGGCGCTGGGGATGAGCTCTGGTCAGGAGCTCCGGTGAATCTCCCGGGATTTTGCTGCCGGAGAGCGGATGAAAAGCACATCCATCCCCGATCCCAACGGGGCTGGGGGGCCAGGAACAGCTCCAGGGGTCGGGGCTTGCTGGGCTGGGCCGGTTTCATCCGTGATTAATTATAAAATTGAGGTCAGTGCAGCACATCCTTTATTTATTCCAGGCAGGATGGGATCAGGAAGCATCAGGGATGGCAAACACCGGGCTCAGCCCCACCCCCACCCCCGGGCACTCCAAACCCCTTTTCCCCTCAAGGAGATGCAAAGAGCCCCGAGGAACCGGGGAGAGCGGGACCTCTGAAGCCATCCCGATCCCGTGGGAGCTGCCAGAGGGATCCCAGCACTGCAGCTGTGCTTCCCATTAATCCCGACACCGTTAACTGCGGCAGCCGGGCTCCGAGAGGTTTCTCCCGAAGAAAAAAAAGACCAGAGAAGCCTCAGCTCCCCTCCTAGCACTGTGAATTTTTATTAAAACAGAAGAAAACAGTTATTCCTTCAGAGTACAACAGTCCAGGGAATGGGAAAGCGGCGGTGCCAGGCCACAGCCATCCCAACTGCAGCCACGTGCGGGGAATCGATCCCAGGTTTTAAATAAAAAGGGGTTGGGATGGGATTTACTCCACGCGCAGCCCCAGGCTGAGCCTCCGGCCAGCTCCGGTGGGGCTGTGGGTCAGGTGAGGTTGTGGGAAGGAGGAATTGGGGTCCTGAGGGGATGTGGGAGATCCCCAGGGCAGCACCGGCTCTGCTGGAGGGTAAATCACAGGTGGAAGGAGGATTCCACCCGAGGGGCACAGGATTCGGGACGGAGACAGGAAGGGAAGGTCGGGGTATCCCCGTCCCCCCCGCGGGGGATCAGAGCAAAGGCACCCGCGATGGGATAGGCAGGAGCAGGCAGCCCCGGGCTCAGCCCGGGATAGCGACATTCCCGGGGGGCAGGGAGAGGCCGGGGGGGTCCAGGAACCCAGGGAAAGCCCAGCCCGGAGCCCCCGGAGCCCCCCCAGCCTGAAGCTGCCCAGGTTTTGTCACAGTTTGCAGGAAAAATAAGGTTTCATTTGGTTGGCACTAGCTGTTCTCCCGCTCCCAGTTCCCAGCAGGGAGGAGGAGGAGGAGGAGCCCTTCCTCCCGCCTCCTCTCCCCAGGGAAGCAGCCAAGGATGCCCCCAGCCCCGGGTCCCTCCATCCCGCTCCCTGCCCGCCCGCTCCCACCCCAGCGGGCGCCGGGAGCGCGGCGCGCCGGCCCTGATTTACAGCACTCCACTGGAACATGCTCGGGATCCTAATGGAGCTCCCGGCACCGCCGCGCGCACCGCGCTCCGGGAACGGAGCAGCAGCTCCAGGACCGGCACAGAGAATTCCGGACCGGCACGAGGGGCTCCGGGCTGGCACACAGAGCTCCAGAGCCGGCAGGAGAAGGCAATCCAGAGGGATGTCATCCCTGCCAGGGAGACCCTCGGGCATGCTCCTCCGCCGGCTGCCAGGGTGGGAAGGCACGGCCACAGCCACGACCCCGGCACCAGGGAAAAGCCTGGAGGGCCGAGCCTGGAAGCTACGCTAGGAAAATAAAAAAAGCTGGAAAACCCAGGAAAACGGAGTGTGAGGAGGAGGAGTATGAACGGAGGCTAAGCTAGAGAACGTCACACAGTCCGTGGGCAGCCGGCCCCGAGTCCGTCGGTGAGCGGAGGCTGGAGCGGCCGGCGGGGTCCGGGGTGATCCCTTTGGGAGCCCCCGGCTCCGGGGACGGGCTCCGGCTGGGCGGGAGCCGTCGGGAAGCAGCAGCGGTGCGGAGCGGTCGTTTCCTACAGCTCCTCGAAGAAGGCCACGCGGGACTTGGTGCTCTGTAGGGTGAGCTGGAAGAGAGCAGAGCGGGGTCAGGGGGCACCCCAAACTCCCACGGGGCACCTGCCCCAGCTTCGCCCCCGGGAGGGGCCAGAGGGAGCCGCTGCCTGATTCCCTCTGAAAATACCAGGGAATGTCGAAGCCGGGGGTCGCGGAAGCTGGGGGGTCGTGCAGCCCCCACCACAGCAAGCACAGCCCGAGGGAAAGCAGGGGACAGAGCCTAAATCAAGGTCACTGGCATGGCTGAGGCTTCCAGGGTGTGGGATACACGGGAGACTGCATCAAAGGAGCCAGTCCTGGGGCCTCTGTTGGTGGGAAGGACACGGGTGTCTTGGGAAGGTGGAGGAGAAACACCTCCATGAGCCGAGAGAGGACCCCCCACTCCAACAGCCACTGGACACGTGTCCCCTCTGTCACCAAACAGGGACCATCCAGTGTCCGTGCTCACATCCAACCCCATCCCACCACGTGTGGTCCGAGCAGTCACCCCACAGTCCTGGGGCTGAGTCCTAGCCCCCATACTGGGATCTCACTCCGGCTCCGCTCTGTCCGTCCCACTGGATAACAGAGCTGGAGAGCCCTTGCTCACAGGACTGTCCTCGCAGACTCTGCAGGACTTGGAAACCCTTGGAAATCTTTCCACAGCAATCCCAAAAATAATACCCCACGGAGGAGCCGTGAGCCCATTTGCTAACGGGCCAGAGGAGATAAAAGAAATACCCAGCGGCGAGGAAGAAATCCCAGGATTTACAGACAACCACCCAACGGAGCATGTTGGGAGAATGCCACCTTCCAGCCAGCTCCTGGATCACCAGGAGTTTGCCAAAGCAGCCGGCTAATTGCCAAGGCTTCGTTTCAGCTGGATTAAGCACGATGCCTTCCGCCGGGAATGCCGCGTTTGCTGAAACAGGAATCCTGGGATCACCTTACAGCGAGTTAAGCCCCTCAACGGAGCCGTCAGGCGCTTCCCCCCCTCCCTGCTTCTCCCCCACGGCTTTTCCTCGGTAATTCCTTCCCAGCTCTAATGCCAGTCGGAAAAAAATCTGTATTGCAGAGGAAATTTCTGCAGGGGCTTAATAATCTTTGTTGGCAGCAGCTCCCAGGCCAGGGCTGGCTCTCTTCCTCCTCCTCCTCCTCCTCCTCAGCATCCCCTCCAGAGCTGGATGGAAGGTGGGTGAGGTGGGACAGGGAATGTGTGTGCTACAGGCAGCGTTTTCCCTCTCTAAGGCTGGAGAGAGTGGAGAGCCCCAGGCTGCTGCCAGATCCACTGCTGGGGCCATCTGACAGGAAGGCCCATCCCTGGAAGTGTTCCAGTGCCTAAAGGAGTCCAAAACAGCTGGAGAGGGACTTGGACAAGGGATGGAGGGACAGGACCATGGGGAGTAGCTTGCCACTGCCAGAGGGCAGGGTTAGATGGGATATTGGGAAGGAATTGTTCCCTGGGAGGGTGGGGAGGCCCTGGCACAGGTTGCCCAGAGAAGCTGTGGCTGCCCTTGGATCCCTGGAAGTGTCCCAGGCCAGGCTGGACGGGGCTTGGAGCAACCTGGGCTAGTGGAAGGTGTCCCGGCCCATGGAAGTGGGTGGGATGAGATGAGCTTTAAGGTCCCTTCCAACCCAAACCATTCCATGATTCCATGATCTACCTGCCATCCATCTCCTTCCCAAGGCCATGCCTCTGAATCCATCCCTTCTGCAGCCTGGCTGGGGAACCAGAGCCTCCCACCCCTCCCCAGCCCAGAGGAGCTCATTCCTTTAGAGCACAGCGAGGGGAGGTGCCCCCAGGATCCCCCCTGGCAAACCCAGCGCTCCGCTGGCGGAAGGAAGGGAGCCGGCTGCAGCCGCTTACGGAGCACAGGGAAGATGTTTCCCTCAGGCTTATCAAGGAATCCGACTGTTTCAAGCCTGGCTCTCTGCCTGTAGCTACACACAGCTCTCCATTAACCCCTCCACGTGTTTTTGGGGTCCTGGGGTACCCCGAGGGCAGCAGCCTGAGCACAAAGCTGTGCCCGCCTCAGCCCAGAGATTCGGGAAGCAGGCAGAGGCAGAGCTCTGGAGCATCCAGCACAGGCACAGGGAGAAGGGAGGGATGCAGCCCTGCTCCTTCGCTGGATGCTTTCATCCACAACATCCAAAAGCTCCTGGAGAGGCCCAATGGTACTTTTGTTACCTATCCAGGGAATCTGAGGCATGGGAAGAGCAGCCAGACAGCGAGTGGAAGCAAAGATGGATCTTGATGGGATGGGGTCCCATGGAGAGGTGGGAGCACAGACTTCCCAAGAGGGCCGTGCCCTGCGGATCACTGGCTCCCAGCAGTGGCCAGATTTTGCCATCTGAAAGGCAAAGACCACAGGGATTCCTCCCTGGAGGGTGGGGAGGCCCTGGCACAGGTTGCCCAGAGCAGCTGTGGCTGCCCCATCCCTGGAAGTGTCCAAGGCCAGGTTGGATCGGGCTTGCAGCTACCTGGGGTAGTGGAAGATGTCTCTGCCCACAGTGGGATGAGATGAGCTTTAAGGTCCCTTCCAATGGGGACCGGGATCGGGATCAAGACTGCCTGGCAGCTCCAGCTGCCTCCTCACATCCGACTGCAGCCAGGATCCGGAATCAACAGGGAGGAAATTTGGGCTGCTCTTGACTGCACACTGACTCTCCACTGCCTGTGCCAGGAGGGAAAACTCTCCCCCTCCCTTTTCCCTTCTTTTATTGTTGTTTTCCTGGCTGTGGAGCACAAGCAGGGCTGTCCTCGCTCTCACCGTGGGCACCACACGGACCAGTCCCGAGGGATGCACTGGGGGAAGATGGGAAGAACCCAGGGAAGCTCCTGGGGCATCCTGACTCATCCCAGCCGGCGCCGCGGGGGCTGCAGGAGTTGGTGGGCGCGGGGAGCTCTCCGCAGGGAAATTCCACTCCTTCAACTGGTTTTCCTTTCTTTTCTGCACTGGGATGTGAAAGCAAAGAGGAGAGCACCACCCTGTGCCGGCCTCTCCATCGACTGGAGGCCTCCAGCACCTCCAAAACTCTCCGCAGTCTCTGCATCCCCCTTTTCCTGGCCAGGCGAGGAGAGATAAATATCCCTCCCCGTAGCGTAACGCCGTGCAGGGTGATTAAGAGGGAGTTACATCCTCGTCAGTGCGGAGAAAAGGGAAAAAAAATTGATTTACAAGCAGTATTATGATAATCTCCTTCCTGCAGGAGGGAGGGTGGGCTCCCGATGCTCTACCAGAGCCATCAAGGAAAATTTAGAGGGAGAGAGAGGCAGCGCAATTAAGCGGCCAGAGCTCAAATGAATCAAGATCTGAGGGAGGGAAGAGAGGGAAGAGTCCCGCTCCCCGCATTCCGGGGCTCCTCCGGGCCTGCCGCTACCCAGGGCTGCTGGACTGATTTGATTTGGGGAACACAAACAAACCAAAGCAACCCAATAAGTGCCTGGCAGGCACAGGCTGTTTGGAGCAGGCAACCCAATAAGGGCAGGCACAGCACTGCTGGGGCCGGGCAAACCCAATCCAGGGAACCCCCCCGGGGCTCCCGTGAGCCCCTGGAGCCGGGGCCATCCCCATGCACCGGGCAGGGAAGGGGCTGCAAATCACACCAACCTGCCCCCAAGCCTCCCCCAGCAGGGAGAGGTTGAAAGTGTCTCATTTCCTTGCTGTTTCCTTGTTTATCCTGCAGCCTGGCCGGGCTGGAGGAGAGGGTGACCTGTGCCACCCTCACCCTGTGCGATGCCAGGATGTTTTCCTGCCGCTGGGAATAGGATTTACAGTCCCTGCTAATCATCACCCAGTGCTCCACACACTAAATCCTCCTTATCCCCCACTTGCTGCCCTGGTGCCTTTCTCCATCCCTGCCCTCTCCCCAGTCCCACCGGCCAGGTGGTCCTTTCGATTCCCACTGTTACTTTTGAACCCAAACCCTATTTTCCTGTGATTCTTCCCATGTTTCCCTCCCTGCTCCTCTCTCCCTCCCACGCTGCCGTTTATTCTCTCCCGAGCACAACTGTCCCCCAGCCCCCGACGCTTTGATGAGCCCGTTTGAAAGGAGAAGATGACGCTCCATGTGAAGGAAACGCTTTTCAAAGGCTGCCACAGAAATAGCTGATAGGCCTGACGTTTCCTACTTTCCTCTTGTTCCTTGTAAACAAGGAAAAGAGGCTGCCGTGTCCCAGTTTAACTGCCTGGGAGTTTCACTTCCCAGCTCTGAGGAGAACCAGGAAGAACAGGAACCTGGAAGGGATGTGGACTCACACACGGGTGTGGGTGGGCAAGACCCACGTGGGATGAGCCTCCATCTCCTCCTGCACTTGGAAAATGTGTTTCCAGAGCTGCTCTGCCCACCAGGAATCTCCCGGCTCTCACCTGCACCCCAGCCAGATGCCAGGCTGACTGAGAAGCTGGCAGCCTCACTCATCTTTTCCAACCTCACAGCTCCCAAGGGAATGGGAAATGCCAGTGCTGCTGTTCCTGGGAAGTCCGTCGCTGGTGGTGTGCCCGACCTGCCTTTCCTTTCCAGGTGGGATTGGGTTAAACAGCTCTGCAGAAGACTAAAGGGCACCTCATCCCTGTCCCAGGATCCACAGGCAAGGATGGACTCTCCTGCTGGCAGCTCAGCTCTGTCCCACCCAGGCTCCTTTTGCCCTTGCCAGAGCACTCCTTGTGCTGCTCCCTTCCCTCTGCCAGGGGCACAACATCCTCCTTCTCCCACCAAACCACTGGAGCAAAACAGATCCATTTCACACCAGGGAATCTGCAGTTCCAGAGGGGGAGAAAAAGGCAACAAGGTGAGGAAGGGAGTCCCCAGCAGATGACAGAGACCCCACAGGAATTGAGCAGTCCTCAAGGGACACGTTTCAGGGATCCCTAGCACACTGCTCACCAGGTGCAGCTGGAAAACAGGGAGAGGAAAGGTGTCTGCCCCAGCACCAGCCTCCCAAAATCCATCCACCTGTCCAGATGATGGAGGAGCCTTGTGACATTTGGGGGTGGCACATCCCGTCTGCATGATGAGACAGTCAGGCAGCAGCGCCATCACCAGTCACCAGTGTCCTCACAAGGACAGACCACAGCCTATCCCAAAGGTGGAGGAGGGAAGACTGCAGAAGTCCCCTCGGCTCTGCCTCGCTCACCCTTCTGTGCTTCCACTTGGGAGCTGCTTATGGACAAAACCCAAAGGGGACTTTAAAGCTCATTCAGTTCCACTCCCTGCCATGGGCAGGGACACCTTCCACTAGCCCTGCTTGCTCCAAGCCCCCTCCAACCCGGCCTGGAACACTTCCAGGGATCCAGAGGCAGCCACAGCTTCTCCGGGAAACCTCTGCCAGAGCCTCCCCACCCTCACAGAGGACAATTCCTTCCCAATATCCCATCTAACCCTGCCCTCTGGCAGTGGGAAGCCATTCCCCCTTGTCCTGTCCCTTCATGCCTTTTCCCAAGTCCCTCTCCAGCCCTCTTGGAGTCCCTTTAGACACTGGAAGGGGCTCTGAGGTCTCCCTGGAGCCTTCTCTTCTCCAGGTGAACACCCCCAGCTCTCCCAGCCCGGCTCCAGAGCAGAGGAGCATCACCACGATGATCATTATCCCAGCCGAGGGCAACACTGCACCAAAACCAGGATCAGAGCCAGGAGAGGAGCCAGCAGGATCCGCACGATCCCCACGGGCTCCAGAAGTGATCCCCCTGGGACTGAGCTTTAGCCCCAGAGATGCTGTGCCTGGGAAGAGCCATGAGCCACGTGAGAGTCTGGTAGGAAAGGGCCAGGGAGCCTGTGGAAGGACCAGAAGCTCAACGACAAAGCTGCTTGTCTGGGAACAGGCGTGGAGATTTGCTCCTTGCCTGGATACTTCAAAGGGCTTAAATCCCAGTAAATAAGCATGACTGTGCAAGAAGAAAGCAACCGGAATCAAAGACCTGATTGTGTTTTAGCAGCCTGTCCTGGGAGCTTTCCTACAGCGGAGGAGATGAGGAAGAAGTGGGTTTTACACCCTCTGCCACAGCCTAAGTGACAAACCCTCCTGAATCCGAGCCAGCTGGAGCCACAGCACCAGCCCACGGCGGGGAGCTACGGGGAAGGGAGAGCAGCTTCCAGATGAGGTGCCTGTGCCGTGCCCACGGAGCTCATAAAAAGGGATTAGCATGTTAACCACGTAATTAAACGTGAAAAACTTTGCAGGCACCTTCAAAGGCAGGCACCAAACCCCAGAGGTCACACTGCAGCGCTTGCTGTGCAGCTGCTTTAATTATGGGGGCTCCTCCTGGGCACTGGATTGCTCCCAGCTGCTGGAAGAGTCTTTCCACAAACAGCCACGGCTTCATTGCATTCCTCCTGCGGCGGCCACAAGTGGATTTCATCCCGAATTCACCTGCCATGGAGTTCTCTTCAAGCCAAGTGGGATGGGACAGTGGGTTTCATCCATGGCCAGTCTGCCTGGAGATATCCAACACCTCCCCCAAGGTGGTGCAGACCTGCAGGGTCGCCCCTTTTAGCCTCTTTCCCAAGGAAGTGCTTAGGAATGAGAGCAGCCTGTCTTGGGAACACCTGCAGCTTCGCAGAGCTGGCACAAACCCCAGACTCGAGGGGTTTACAGCCCCCAGAATGGCTGGCCCAGTGAAGAACAGCACAGACCTGTGCTGTTTGCTTCTGGATAAAACATCCTCCTGTCTCTGCTCCCGAGCTCCAGAGGTGTTGGGGAATTGCTCTACCTTTTCCAAAAAGCACTTCCCACCAGCTCTGCCACCTGTGAGCATCGTTATCCCAACTCCCGCAATACCCCCTCCCTCAGTGCCACCGACTCCAAGCTCCCTAAACCCCGAGGATGTGCAAGAACCTCACTCCAGGGAAGAGCAGGAAAGCTTCCCCAAACTCATCCTCCCAAAGGAGGGAGTGGTTGCTCCGCACACACACAGCCTGCGGAAGGAGGGCAAATCCTTGGAGGAAAGCAGGCTCTGGGAAGAAGAGACACGGCATTAATGGAGCAGGACTCCCCCAGGCTGGAGGAGGGGAGGGACTGGCAGAGGCAGTGCAGGGAGAAGGATAAGCCATGTCCCCAGGTGTGGTGGTGACCTTCCCCTGGCCCAAAAGCCACCTGAAGACACCAATTGTCCTCAATCCTCTGCTTTACCTTCCTGGGATGCTTCTCAATCAGGCAGAGCATCCTCGTGCTGCTCCGCTCCGAGACGGAGCTGCACATTTTTAGCCTGTTTTGACAGTTTTGGCAGCAGAGTTGATGGGGTTTGGCTGTTTGTTTGGGGTTTTTTTTTCCTACATCCTGAATTTCTTTCCGTAGCAAACAAGGGGGGAAGGTGCTGGTTTACTTCATTAAAGGAATCTTCAAAGGCTGCCCTGCACCTCCGATAGATTCCCAAGCACCGGTGCAAAAACAGGCGCGTTGAATTATTTAAGTGCCTCTACCTGCACACCCCCACTGATGTTGCCAACTCAGCTTCTGCCAAGAAAGATGCTTCCCAGCATGGAGGATCAGGTGTAGGAACAAATGCAGAGAGGCTGGGAATGCTCCTGAGGGAGGGGGAGCCAGGCTGGACGGGTCACCGCGGTCCCACCGGAGCGCAGGCAAGCTCATGCACGGGTTAGTGCCACAGCCAGAGCCCATCACCCCCACGCAGAGTACCTTGGAATAACCTACTTGGAATTCTCAAATGCAGATAGGTCTTCTGCCCTGGGCTTGAGGCTAAACCAGCAAAATAAAATGAACAGTAACAAATAATAATAAACCTGTGTGAGATAAGGGCAGGTGATTTGTGGGATCTCGGGGCTTGCCCGGAGCGCTGGAGCGAGCAGCAGCTTCCAGGTGAGGCAGAGGGTTGGTGCCATTGAAGTATTGCTGAACTGCTGTCCCATTCCCAGAGCCCTGTGTTTTCCTTGCCTTCACTACAGCAAAGACAAAAGCCCTGCTGACCTCCTGGGGCCCGGAGCAGAGCAGGCTGTAATTTCCCTCTGATGTCTCCACTAATAGACCATTATTTGGGAACCTTTGCTCCTCGGCTGGGACGGAGCAGCCGGGCAGCCCCCGCTCCCTCCGGAAGGGAGGGGACAGGACAAGATTCCAGCTTCAAACAAGGCAAAGTGACGGCACCGTGACAAGCCCTGACAGACATGGAAATGATTGCCCAGCCACCCTCTTTAAGGGAGACAAATGGGACCATCAGCTCTCTATGAACTCCTCTCTGTCAGAAGTGAAAATTTAGCAGTTTCTGTTTAGACCAAGGACTTGGAATACAGAGACAAATCCTACCAAAACCTACTGGGAGCAGAAACGCCTCCAGATTCCACAATGACAAAAGGGGCTGTGAAGATTTTTATTTTCTCTGCTGTGGTGTGACAGGAACCTGAACAGCTCCGGGCCAGCACGGGGAAACCGGAGAGTGAGCCCCGCTAGATTCATTTTCCTGCCCCAATTCAGTGATCACAAACTCCCAGCCATGAAAGTCGGCAAGAAACTGATATTTCCAAATCCTTTCAGACATAACTCTTGGCTGGGAGTAGTAAAGAGAGCAGGATTTGTTTTGAAAGCCTGGAGTTGTTACCACAGCCTGCGCCCCGTGCCGTACGGATTTCCGAATCCTTCCCGAGGACAGCTGCTAGCAGAAAGCCAGCCAGGAAAAAGCCTTTGCAGGGAAAAAAGCCTTTGCAGGTGAGTGGGGCTGAGTATCACATCCCACCAAATCCATCATGGATGTGTCCCCAGCCCCTCGTTACAGAGCCCAGCTGGGAGAACAGCACTGAGCCAAAGGAAAAAGATGGGATGTAGAAATAAAGAAGGGGTTTTGTTGGGAGCTTTCAGGAGTGACCCCGGGTCAGCAGACCCAGGCAGCCTAAATTTTTGGTTAAAGTTCCTCATGTCAGCCCCATTTCTGGAGGCAGGTGGCTCCAGGGAGCAGAGGTCTCACACCCCTGCCAGCAAAGGCTTTGCTGTTAGTGACTGAAGCTGCACTACAGGTTTCTCCAGAGAGATTAAAAGAGAGGAAGAGCTTTTGGCTTTTTCCACTGAGAGCTCATAAGTCAGGAGTATTTCTGCCCTCATTATTCACCAGACAAGCTCAGTGCTTGTAGGGAATGGCTGCAATAGGCAGGGAGGGCTTTTCCTGTTCACTAGGGATGCAGATCCCTTCCAACAATATCCTTGCACAGCTTTTAAGGTTTAGTAAGATCTTCAGCCCTGGAGATCTTCACATCCCTCCCCACAGCACTGAAGAGACCAGGCTGGGCTGGGACACCAGAACCACCAGAAGCTGGAATTCTCTGATCAAAGCTAAGCAGCTGGGGAAGAAAGCCTAGATCCAACAATTTTATTATCAAAAGCAGGGTGATTTTAGGGTTCCTTTTAAAGGGTTTCATCAGGGGAGATACAAACTGGGGCCCTCTGATACCTTTTTAATAGTGTTGTGCTTGCTGTTGCCCCGGCTGGAGTTCTCGTTGTGCAAAATATCCAGAGCTGTCTCTCTCTCCTTGAGCTTCAGTGCCTCAATTTCTGTCTTCAGCTCGTTGAGCTGCTCCTGCAGGTGCTTGCTTTTCTCCATGTACTCCACCCTAACACACACACAAAACAGCCCTGGGTTAGCACTGACCAGCTGCCCGTGGTGAGGTGACACCTGAGAACAGAATTACATCAGAAACTGCTTTTCTCCATTATTTTTAGCGTGTGGAACTGATAATATCAGTTTATAGCACACGGTGAACTACTCAGAGCAATTATTTGTTCCTTATTAAAGAGGACCCAGACAGCCAACCCAGCAATAAAAGTGTAAGTTACATTATTATACAAAATTAAATCCAAGCTGGATGGTATTTTAAGTCTCCCAATTTGCAAGTGAAGCTGACAGAGGTTTACACCACACAGTGTCAGCAGACAGGACAGTGGTTTAAGCAGCTACTCAGGAGAGCTCTACACCCCTGCACCCCTTCCCAAACCAGCTCCCCAACTCAAATCCAGGAATCCTTCCATGAGGAAGGACCCTCATGTACCCACTTGTTGTGTTTTAGAGGGATTTAACTCGTAAACCATGTGGGAGCAAGTGCTGTCCCCAAAATATCAGGTATCTTGTAGACACACAGCATCCCTGGGAAAGAGAAAGTCTCCCAAAAAAAGAAAGAAAGGGAAAAAAACCCAACCCCCAACGCCAGCCATTCCCAGGACTCGTCCCAAACTGCCTGCCATGATGAAACATGGACTGGAAAAATCACACCACGAGCCTTGTACCTGTGATTAACCCCCTGAGCCAGTTCAGAGGGCCAGGAGGGTAACAGGAACCCTTTCCAGTGCCAAAATTTGTAGTGAGGTTTGTCCCAGCACCCGAGGAAAGAGAACAGCCCCGGAGAAAGCAGGAAAAGCATCCTATTGCTGTCAGCATTTGGCAGAGCCAGCTCTCCCCGCTTAGGAGAGCAGGATGACCTAGTTAGCAACCTGGGTACAGAACCAGGAATTATCCTGTTATTTTCAGCTCCGATCTTTTTCCTTCTGGCTTTAGGAAAAGTTTTGAAAAGTTCTTAATCTCCTGTCTGTAGGTCTGTGATTTCATACACGGGAGAGGGCAGTGAGCAGAGGCAAACTAAAGCACCCTCTGGGATCCAGGGGTGTGTCATTCCAGCCCCGGGAAGTTTTGGCCGGAGCGGGATGACAGAGCCATTGTAGCTTTGATCTGTGACCCGATGGATGAACAAAGCACGTTATTACCACAGAGATTAAAATCTGATCTGCTTTGATTTCTGCTCAATTGGTAATTTCGAGGGCTACACTTCCACCCTCAGGAAAACACGAGATCAAAGCTCATAATCACATCCAAACTCGCTGGCGAGCACTTTATATACAGAAACGTGACACAGATTCCAAGGAAAAGGGGTTAAAGCCCTAGTGCAGGACCTTAGCACACTCCAGCTCGCATTCCCTGGACACACTGCAAACCCACAAGCTCAGGGCTCCAGCACTCAGCCTGCTGTTAACTCTTTCCACCACCGTGGGCAAGTCCAGCCTGAACAGGAGCCAGGATTCCCACATGGAGAGGAACTGGCTGGAGCAGGGCCCACAGGCCTGAGCTCACCTGTGGGCAGGTGGCAGAGACACATCTGTGACAGCAGGTCCTCACCAGGGAAATGCTCAACCAGGAGAATCACAGGATTGTTTAGGCTGGAAAAGCCCTCTGAGATCACTGAGGCCCTTCAATTCCCCCAGTACTGCCAAAGCCACCTCTAACCCATGTCCCCAAATGCCACATCCACAGGGCTTTAAATCCCTCCAGGGATGGGGACTCCACCACTACCCTGGGCAGCCTGTTCCAGCGCCTGGCTACCCCTTCCATGAAGAAACTTTCCCTAATATCCAACCTGAACCTCCACGGGAGCAGCTTGAGGCCATTTCCTTTCATCCCATCCCTTGTTCCCTGGGAGCAGAGCCCAACCCCCTCTGGCTGCCCCCTCCTGTCAGGGAGTTGTGCAGAGCCAGAGGGTCCCCCCGAGCCTCCTTTTCTCCAGGCTGAGCCCCTTTCCCAGCTCCGTTCCCTTCCCTGGACACGCTCCAGCCCCTCCAGGTCGCTCTCAGGAGGGTCCCAGAGCTGCCCCAGCACTGGAGGTGCCCCAGCAGTGCCAGCGCAGGGGACGGGCCCTGCCCTGGCCCTGCTGCCACCCCAGGGCTGGGACAGCCCGGGTGCCTTTGGCCTTCTTGGCCACACCTGGCTGATGTCCAGCACAAATCCCAGCCCAGCCTGGACTGGATGCGTGCCACGTACTTCTCCTTCTCGATTTCCATGGACAGCCTCTTCATGTCCGTGTCCTTGAAGTCGAAGGACAGGCTCTCGCTGATGAGGTTGAAGCTTGGCAGGTCAGTGGGCAGAGCTGTGGTACTCGAGTTCATGGACTGCTGAAGAGAAAGCACAAATTAATCACTCTGGGCCACACAAGTGTCACTACAGCAAATGTTCTGCAACACCTATGTAAAATCAGAGCAACACTCAAGCCCAGAGTCCCAAGCACCAGATCAGCCTGCAGATCTCCTTGCTCCGTTCCCAATTTGCTCCTCAGTTCAAAGCCATTGCTCCTGCAGGACTCTTTGCAGCACTAAAGAGGAGACAAAACACCACCTGCCTTCAAAATCTCTTGACAAAACTTGGTGAAATCGAGGGTTTATCACTGCTGTGCCACTTCAAGTTGGACAGAAGCTGCCTCTTGGGAGTCATCTGACAGTTATTCAACATTAAATCAGGTTTATAAAGTTCAAGCTGTGAACAGGGACAATGTAAGACCCCGTTTGACAGCAGAGTCCTGCACTCCACTGCTCCCCAAAGCCCGAGCAAAGACCAATGTGACCCCAAGGATGCCATTCCAGCAAGGTCCATGGAGATGCACCAATACATTTTTATCTCCTCAGTAATTTACAGTTCCCAAGGTTTAGAAACCACTTCTAGATTCAGCTGGAAATGCTGAGATAACACAGCGAAACACTCCTGGAACACCTGAGCAAGGATTTGGGACTTTCTTCCTCCTGCAAAATGCTTTGATATCCCCCAGTGACACACACTGCCAGGCCCTGAGATTTTATCTTCTCCTAAAAAAATGACCCTTCTTCCTCTCAAAAATTCTGTCACACCTCTAACAAATGGGCTCATTAGGAGGAGAGGAAAAGCCTGATGGAGTCATGGCTCTGCTGCTGCAGCACGCTGGATGAGGTGGCAAACAGGGCACACGTCAAGGGTGGCACAGCAGCATCAGATGGGGCTGAGTCACAACTGCTGCCAGCCTGCTCAGCCCTGCTTTGGGATATGAGAAATCCAGCCCCGCAGCCAAAAGATCCCCCACCTCCCTCCTGGGTGCTCCTTCTTGCTTTAAGGGATTCCTGTAATGAAAACAACCTGCCCAAACCTGGAATGGCACTGCTGGGTACCTGCTCCAACAAACGAGAGCTTGAGCTTCGGCCGGTTCTTTCTTTCCCTCATTTCTCCTATTTGGGATACTCCAGGCACTGTTTTCAGTCAGCTCCACTTCAGCAAGACCTGCAAGCACTGGGGTGACAGATTTACTCTGCACAATAACCTGCCTGTTCCCTCACCACCAGCCTGGAATTCACAAACAGCCAGGGCTCGTTCCCAGCTCGGACAAATCTGAGAGGGACAACATTTCATCGATCTGCAAAGATGGAACACAATCACCTCGTACAAGCATAAACAAGGTGGTGCCTAAAACTGCACTTGGCCTGGCTGGAGCATTCCAGGTGAGTTAAGACCCACAGGACAAGGAAACCCAATTCCTTACTCCCCCTTCGCTGCCAACACGGAACAAAGCCCCATTAATTCTGGAGCAGGCGCTGGAAGGGACAGCTCAGTACCTGAATTCCAGTCTCGAAGGAAAGGGGACAGGTCTGCCAAAGCACTTAACTGATTTAAATACTTGCATCCCATTGACATTCAAGTCCCTTCCCTGTAAGGCACACAGGTGTTCCCAAAGCCCTTCCCACGTGAGGTTCTCCTGTCCCTGCAGCGCAGGGGAGCCAGGAGCATCCGAGCCAGCCTGCTGGCCTTCAAACAACCTTTAGCTCCGTTTTTTTTTCAGCACAAGCTTTGTTGGGTTTTGTTTTTTAAGAACTCCCAACAGCAGCAGTAACAGTTGAGCAGGAATTTCAGTTGCTGCAGCCATTAAGTCCAGAGCCAATTTGTCAGGGTTGCTACAGCCACTTCCTTCCCTTCCCTCGGCACCGCTCCCGTCACGGAGCAAGGAAAAAATTGGTGGGGAAGTCAGAGAGCAGCAGAAGTGAAGAAGAGTATGGAAAAAGCAAAGAGAGAGCAGATTTAGAGCTCTCAAAGGCACAGGCTTGGTATCTGGAGCAAAGCATTTAATAGAATCAAGGAATGGGTTGGGTTAGAAGACCATCTTTTTCCACCCCTGCCACGGGCAGGGACACCTTCCACTAGCCCTGCTTGCTCCAAGCCCCCTCCAACCTGGCCTGGAACACTTCCAGGGATCCAGGGGCAGCTACAGCTTCTCCGGGAAACCTGTGCCAGGGCCTCCCCACCCTCCCAGGGAACAATTCCTTCCCAATATTCCATCTAACCCTGCCCTCTGCTAGTGGGAAGCCATTCCCCCTTGTCCTGTCCCTCCATCCCTTGTCCCAAGTCCCTCTCCAGCTCTCCTGGAGCCCCTTTAGGCACTGGAAGGGGCTCTGAGGTCTCCCTGGAGCCTTCTCCTCTCCCGGTGAACATCCCCAGCTCTCCCAGCCTGGCTCCCGAGCAGAGGGGCTCCAGCCCTCAGAGCATCTCCGTGGCCTCCTCTGGACTGGCTCCAGCAGCTCCACGTCCTTCCTGTGCTGGGACCCTGGAGCTGGAAGCATCTCTGCAGGTGGGAGTCTCACTCGAGCAGGGCAGAGGGGCAGAATTCCCTGTTGCAGATTCCCTGCCACTTGCAACAACCCCGGGCAGGTCTTCCAGCAAGTGCAGGGATTTCTAATCCAGGGGCCACGGGGTGATAAAAGGGACAGGGAGCTTTTTCCGTATGTGTTTCCTCACCTGGAACAAACTGCAAAGCCCTGTTACTGCATTACAGCAATTTCCTGCTGTCAATAGAGGCCAGCACACGCTGGCAGCGGTCATCCCTCTGATCCCTCTGGAACACAGAGTGACACAGAGGGTCCGGAGGGAGCACAGAGCAAGTCAGGAGGTTTCCCCCCCAGGGAAACTCCTCCTGTTGATGCCACTGCCTTTACTTTGCTGCTCAGGAATTCAGGCAAGCCTAAACCAGCCACTTACAGCTTCCACAGGATCAGAGAAGAGGTGATTGCCTTTATCTGGCACCTGAAGGGCACTGAGGGAGGCAAAGAGCTGTCGCCAAGTCCGTCAGGAATGAATTGTTCTCCAAGCCCTGACGGCCTGAGACTCAAATCCACGTCTTAACTTCTCATGCATCACCTACCAGTGACATCATAAAAGCAGCCTGGGCTTCAAGGACTGAAAAGACACTGAAACAGGCTTTAAAGAACCAGGATTGGAGACGGGAAAGTTGAAAAATACATATATTTAACTGTTTCTTTTGGCTCTTCTGCAGCACAGAGTTAGGTTAGTGGTTGGACTCCAACTCTTAAGGGTCTTTTCCAACCTAAAGGATTCTATATCCATCCACTCCCCCCTTCCTCTCCTGCTCTTGGGAAGCCCTGCTCAGTTCCCAGTGGCAGGGGACAACACAGCACAAGTCTGGGACCATGGAAAAGAACAAGCCCAACGTTACACCCTTGTTCAGGAAGAGAAAAACCGGAATCCTGTGCTGTTCAGCATTTACCTGAGGGACACAAGTCTCCCAAAAACAGCTTTCAAAACAGGGTCCCTCCATGTGCTGGCAATCCAGGGAAGTGTAACAGAGGATGAAGAGCCCAGCAAGGTGCCCTCACTTGGATGTGGACATCCTGGTCACACCAGCCTCCTCCTGACCTTGGAAAACAACAGCCATCGAGTCTGTGCAGCACAGCCCTCATCCCAAGGCAGGGAGAGGAGCAGGAGGAGCAGCAGCTGCACGAGGGGACCCTGCCACCAAAATGGGGAGGAAAAAAGCATTTCCCTTCCCTCCTGGCACCAGCAGCCATGTCCGGAAGGCCAAGGCTCTTTAGGGAAGGGCGAGGACACAGCCCCATGTGTCTGGAAGCGGCAGCTCTGACTCCAGGCAGATGCAGCTGGAGGGGTGGAGCTGAGCTCCATGCAATCCCACAACATTCCCGCTAATGAGGCTCTAACTCCACAGGAACAGAGCCACCCAGCTGCTCCCCAGCACTGGGATTTCGGCAGAAGGGCTTCGAGCTGGGGCTCTGCCGGTTTGACTAAGGATGGACACGGCAACACAAGAGAAAATGGATGTGGAAGAGCTGCCCGAATTCCACACTGGGCTGGTGTAGCCATACAACAGAGTTCCAGTGAGGACATCCCTCCCTCTGCACAAGTCAAACTCAGAACTGAAGAGCTGGTGCATCCCAGAAGTCTAGTGAATTGTAAAATAAGGAGCACACCAAAGCTGGGCTGTGTCCAGCACGCACTCAGCTGAGTGTCCCAAAGCTGAGAGCACCTGACTGTTTTCCATCACTGTTATTTTTAACAGCTTCTAAATATTCTTGCAGGGAACTCCAGAGAATCAGGATGAAAAGTTACTTCATGTCAATCCCTCTGTATTCTGCTCCTTTAAAGTTTCCAGAGAAGGGGGAAGGAGCCTGCAGGTACAAATCCAAACCTCGGTGCTGGCAGGTCCATAACTCCCACGTACGTCTGTCGAGCCTGTTCCTGATGCTCTTCCCATTCCCCCAGGCCAGCAAGGAACACTGGCAGGTGTGAGCTGCGGGGATGGGGGCACCTGATAGGGTCTGCAGGTACGATTAGGGAAGCAGAGGAAAAGAACTGCCAGACAAGTCAGAGCAATGGTCATTTAGTCTGGCATTTCGGTGCCCGGCAGGAACCGGGACCAGATGCTCCAGAGGAAGGTGTGAAATCCTCTTAATGGACAATTATGGAATAATCTCTCTATAAGTAAGTTTTTTTCCAGCTCATAAAGGTCCAGTTTATGCCAGAAGAATGAACTTACAGGTTCTGAACAGTGTTTATCCCACCTAACAAGAATAAGGACATACTTAACCCTATTTTAAAGGTTATTGCTGAGCTGGTGCACTCCACACGTGCTGGCAAAGGGTGGCTCTGACACAGCTGCTAAATTGGTTTAAAATTTGCTGCTTTAATTTCACCAGCAGCTCCTTTGCTCTTGTAGCAAGAGGTGGGTGGGGAAAAAAAAAAAGAGCAAAGTGAAGTTCTGCTGGATGAGATGCAGGGATGAAAAGGGCAAGCACTGCTCAGGATTTCTGAGCAGCAATGAGACAGCTCAGCCCCCTCCACGGATGGAATGGAGAAGGAGGCTCCTGCAGGCTACAGAGGGGGGCATGGAACTGGGAATTACAATACAGATCTCTCTTACTGTGTAGGAAGACTTGCTGGTGATCTCCAAGAGCTTCTGCTTCGCTCTGCGCTCCGACTCGCGAGCCTCCTGAAGGTCCTGCTTGAGCTGATCAGCCTCCTTTGCCCTGCAAAGACCAAGAGCAAACAGCAAATATCAGACTGGAGCTGAGCGGAAGGAGAGGATGGAGAGGCAGGATCCCAGTGTAGGTGTGGAATAGGCTGAGATTTGTCCTGAGCAAGGGAAACGCCAGAACCCCTGACATGTGGGACATTAATTAGCACACAAATCCAAGCCATGGAAGGGCAGCTCCGACATGGGCTCTGTGTGAGCCTCAGTGAGCGAGGCTGAGGGCTGGAGAAATGTGCTAAGACAGAAACTCTAAACCCAGTATTTACCCTCGAGGCTCAAGGGCCCCCCACAGGGAGAAAGCCAAAGGAGGGAGGGATGTTTTCTCTGCTGGATTGAGATTTGAGTGGAGACTTCACACGAGAGACCAAGGCAAGAAAAGATGGATGAGGGCAGCGTTCATCCGAGCAGAAGGGCTGACACCAAGCAGGCTCTCACATGGAAAGGAGTAATCAGCTGTAAGGAAACAAGACTGATCTTTTACTTGCTCACTGCCAATTCACCGTGGGACCTGGGCTCGGGTATCAGGAGGGTGGAAACACCAGTTTTAACCAGGAGCAAAAACTCCAGGGGCAAGGGGGAGAGCTCAAGGCTAACCTGGAAGAGAGCTCACAACCGGAAAGGAGAACTGAACAACTGAGAGATAAATAGAGGAATTAAGAGAGCACACAGAATGTAGATCTATCATTCAGAGGAAGAACAACCCCCAAGTGTTATTAATGTTGTCAAATACTTTGGGGAATGCAGGGTGGGGTTGCAGAGAGCACCCAAAAGCAGAGCTGGCTTTTGGAGAGGGAAACCAGCTGGGGCCAAAGGGCCATTTGATGCTGGACACACGTGGGAAGTCAAGGGAGGATAACTCAGAGGGATAACTTGAAGGGAGTGGGAAGCAAAGCAGAGGCAGCTGCAAGGTTGTACCCTCTGACCTCCTCTCTGACTCCTCGGCCATTTTCAGTGCCAACATCTCTGCCTCCAGCACCTTCTGCTCCATCAGCCGCTTCTCCTCCTCGGTGCGGATGGCCGTGGCCTTGATGCGCTGCATCTCCTGCTCGGCCTCCGCCGCCTTCTGGGCCAGGAGCTTGGCCTCCTCCTCCGTGATCTGAGCCTTCTCCGCCAGCAGATCCGCCGTCTCCTCAGACCTCATCTGGCAATTCCAGGACACGAGGCCATTAAGCACAGCCAATGTCCCCCCAAATGTGCCCACAGCCCCCGGAGCAGAGCCCCGAGCTGCTCGCTCCGACACGCTCCATAGATTCCCTCCCTTCCATGAAAACCTGCAGCCGTCTGCCGCCAAGGCCTGGATGTGCCCAGGCTCTGTCCCAAATCACCCTCTTTGTGCTCCTCCCAAGCAGGGAGCAGGATGAAATAGCTCCATCCAGCCTCCTGCTCGCTGGCCACTGGCAGCAGTTTGGGAACAGCCATAGGACAGTCACAGTGTGCTTCCAAAAACGCTTCCGTGGTGGAAGGAGTGAGGAGCAGCTGCAGTGCCTCGGGAAACAGCCTCCCAGGGACCTACCAGGGCCTCGTTGGCCATGGTTGCCTCCTCCTTTAACTGCATCAGCCTCCTCTCCAGCTCATCCCTGGTCCTCTCAGCCTCTTCTCTCATTTGCTTCTCTCGCGCCAGGCGCTGCCGCTCCATCTAGGAAAAGGGGTTGAGGAAAGCGAGGAGAAAAACACACCTTAGGAAGGTTTTCCATGGATGAGAAAGAGTCAGAGGTGGGGGTCAGAGCACAGGGCTGGGTGTGCCTCCTCTCTGCTTAGTGACCCCATCCCTGGATTGGGGTGACCTGATCAAAGAACAGAATCATGGAATCACTTAGGTTGGAAGAGACCTCCAAGATCATCGAGTCCAACTGTTCCCCCAGCACAGCCAAGGCCACCCCTAAAGTGCCACATACACATGGTTTTTTAACACTTCCAGGGATGGTAATTCCACCACTGCCCCAGGCAGCCTGTTTGAAGCTGCCTTGAAAAGTGCCATTCCTGAGACAATTCCCACCCTCTGACCAGGCTGTCACTCACAGCAGGGCCACACAGGCTGCCTGCAGGTGATGATGTCCCCAGACAGTGCCCTCCCAGGCCGAGTCACAGGGCAGACCTGGACAAGCGGGTCCCAAGAGCTCCAGCTGTGTTGGAGTTTCTTATGGCAGGACTGGGCTTAAGGACAGTCTGAGGGCATCCCCCAAACACCAAGTACAGGCACAGCACGTGGCAGGAGGCTGAAGGACGTGCATAGCTGCTCCTTTTGATCAGATATCCAACCCAGCATCCTGGAACCTTCACTTCCATTTGTTTAGAAGGAGGTCACACAGAGTGCAACCACCTCTGGCGATCCCTGGATACAACAAACCCTCTCCTTTTGCAGGGAACAGCAACGCTTCTCCAGGAGGGGAAGATCCAAGCCATCAAAATCTGCCAGTTCTTCCCAGAAGATGCTGGGAATATTGTGCTCAGGGACTGCCTCTCCACTAGCCAAGAGCCCAAGGGAGCCATCGGGCTAATTAACACACCAAGTTTAATCCTCCCAGTCCCACAGGGATAGGGCATTATAAATATCCACGCTGCAGCCAGGACAGGAGACCTGCTGGGTTTAATAAGGGAAGGGAGTGAGACAAGCCACATTTCTCTGCTCCTTGGACACCAGCTGTGCTCTGAAAGCAGGACGCCCACTGTTCCAACCGTTCTGCTTCCTTCTATTAAAGGTTCCCCTCATTAATTATCATTATGATCTGCATCCCGCTCAGGACTTCCATTAACAAGAATTCCTGATCTAAAAGGGCTATCTGAAACCAGTTAACAACTCTGGATGCTGGGCAGGGAGGAGGGGGCAGGGGAGGCAGCACGGTGGCTTGCTCAGGACACAGCAGCCAGCCCATGCAGGAGCCTGACCTTTCCCAGGGAGCCCAAGTGCTCTGGATTTGGGAGCTCATGTGAAGCCGTAAGTTGCTGCTCCCTCCCAGTGCCCTCACCTTTCCCAGCAGCCCAAATAAGCACAGGGTTTTGGGTCTGGTGTTATCCAAATACATCAAAAATTCAGAGATTATAAAACTTACAGATTCACGGAATCATTAAGACTGGAAAAGCCCTCTAAGACCGAGCCCAGCCATTATCCCAGCACCACTGTGTACACAACAAAACCATATCCCTAAGTGCCACATCCATTTTGAACTCTTCCAGGGATGGTGACTTCATCAGTTCCCTGGGCAGCCCATTCCAATGCCTGGCCACCCATCCCTGAAGCTGCCAGCACTCGGACACTGCGCTGCTCCTTCCAAGGACCTTCTGCTCCTCTAAGGACATGGCTTAGTGAACTCAGTGCTGCTGGGTTGATCGTTGGACTTGGAGAGCTTAGAGTGCTTTTCCAGCCTTAATGACTCTATAGTGCCAACTCCTTACTGACCAGAGGAATCCCTGTGGGGAGCACGAAGCCCCCGTTCCCCAGTGGAGCTTGGAGTGACTCATGTCCTGTCCTCTCCTGCCACTCCACAAGCTACAGGAGGGAGAACTGCTCGAGAGGTGCCTGCAGGAGAAGTCACATCCCACCTCCAGCACAGCTGAGCACCTCAGCACCACACAAGGACTGAGAGAGATGCCTGAAGGAAAAACCATGTCCCATCTCCAGCCAGCTGAGCACCTCAACACCACACAAGGACTGAGAGAGATGCCTGAAGGAAAAACCATGTCCCATCTCCAGCCAGCTGAGCACCTCAACACCACACAAGAACTGAGAGAGATGCCTGAAGGACAAGCCATGTCCCATTTCCAGCACAGCTGAGCACCTCAACACCACACAAACACTGAAAGAGGTGCCTGAAGGACAAGTCACACCCCATCTCCAGCACAGCTGAGCACCTCAGCACCACACAAGCACCCTGAGAGGTGCTGAAAGACAAACCACGTCCCATGTGCAGCTCAGCTGAGCACCTCCACCCTACACAAGCACCTCTGTGGCCACGCTCAAACCCAGTCACGCACCAGACCCGCGAGCACAAGACCCTCCTGGGTGCAGCGACTGCTCTGCCTTCTCCCTCTCCTCTCCGGTGGCTTCCCTGCCCAAGGGCCATTTACATTCCGAGCACCAGTGCTCAGATTAGCTGTGTGGGTTTCAGCGAGTAGAAAAGGTCTACGAGCAGAAAACAATGATTCATACAATTCAATTTGCTGATCTCTGCCTCGTGGGCTCCACGCCGCCGCCTGCGCCGCGCCGCGCCGGCCGCCCGGGCTGACCCGCGGCACGGAGAGAGGCCAGCGTGGAATTAGCATTCCAGGCTGCACAGCCCGGAATGTCGGCGTGCATTCCATCACCCCGCAATTAGAAAATGAGGGAGAGAGCTACGGCAAAGCAGGGCTCCCCCCTCACTGCCCCTGGTTTATCAACTGTCCCAACACGCGTCTTTCCACGCGCTTGCAGACGCCTGGAGCTGCTCTTCCCGGCCGTCCTCCCAGTTTTGTTCCCAAATTGGGGGCTGGACTCAGGCTGCCATCAACCTGCAGAGCCAAGCTGAGATGAGTGGCGAGCTGGGAGCAGGCTACTAAAAAGTGTTCAGCTGGACCTTCCCTCAAAGCTGCTTTGATGTCGTTCCAGAGACCTGTCCTTCCCAAGTCCATCTGCATTTCCGAGCTTGGCTCACTGGTAATGGGAGATGATGCTCACCTGCTTTCTGGCCTTCTCCTCCCTGGCCTGTGCTTTCATCTGCTGCACCTCCAGCGAGTCTGCCTTCCTCCTCCTCATGAAGAGGTCGTGGTTCCCAATGCACAGCTGAAGGATCTGTTCCAGTCAGGGGTGAAGAGGGGAGAGAAACAGCTGTACACGTGGTGGCGATGAGGTGGTTTGTATTCTCGACACACAAAAACACTAGAATTGCTTTGATTTGGTGCTTGGTAGTGCTTCCACCCACTGAGCTCAAACCCTGCGAGCTCTCACAGCTGTAGGAGGGGCAGGGAGCCAGGTCCCACACCAAACACCAGCTCCTGGGTAGCAGCTCTTTGCAGAGACCAATTTTCTGTGCCTCCAGCACAGCACGGGTGTTGTTTTACACCCACCCTAAAAAGGCAAGAGGCCAAATAATGAAATAAAAATTTCTACAGCTTTGTCTGGTTCCCTGGTTCTCACTGCCCCCCTTCCTTAGGCTCAAGATGAACTTGCACCTTCTCCCAAGGGTATTTTTAAGGCACTGAGATTAAAAAATAAATTAAAAGAAAAAAAAAAAGGAAAACCACTTTCCACTTGGACAAACAGAAGCCTTATCAAAAACTTCCTTAGGCATCTCCAGAAACTTTTGCTGAAGGAATTTGAGCCCCAGTGTGGTTCCCTCTCTGGTAAGGACCAGGGAGGTGGCAATGCTAGAGGAGGGTTAGCACAAGGTGGGCACATAGAGGAGTAAAAATATTTTTTTGGCAATAAAAGCAGGGTTCTAAATTTGGATTCTTTTCTAAAGGGCTGATTTACATGCTCTTCTTCCATTTCATAACATCACAGAATCATGAAATGGTTTGGGTGGGAAGGGACCCTAAAGCTCATCTTGTCTTACCCCCTGGCATGGGCAGGGACACCTTCCACTATCCCAGGTTGCTCCAAGCCCTGTCCAACCTGGCCTTGGACACTTTCAGGAATGGGGCAGCCACAACCCAGGTCAAAAATGGTATTTCCCAAGTCAGAACTGACTTCTCTGGAGTCAGAGGAGCTTTCAGCACTATGAGTCTGATGCTGCAGTAAATAAGAACTTCGTGAGGGAGCCCCACTTCCTATGGAATGTGAAGCACAGGACAGCCAACAACCAGGACAGCAAAGGTCCCTGTGTGACCTAACAAGGGATCCAAACCCAGAACACCACCTAAAGCTGGTCTCCAACAGGGACTGCTCAATGCAGCCCATCCTTGTACAAGGAGAGTGTCCTCCGAGGGGTAAAAGACAGGACTGATAACAGTGCCTCCCAAAACAGAGTGAGTTACAACACAGGGCAGAATGGGAAAGATCCACAAGGGAAGAAAGAGGAACTGACCAAAGCTGGGGGTGAAAACTGAGCTGTATTTACTAAGTGCTTCCACTATTCAGGTCAGCTGAGCTCTGAAAGGGAGCACAGAAACAGGGGAGGGGGAGAGGTTCTGTGGAGGAGCTTGAGCCTCCTCCTTCCCTCCTTCAGTGAGTAGTAACTGCTACACCCCATCACAGTTACACAGCAGCAGCTCCCTCAAAGGAAAAGCCCCAAAAGCTCGTTGTCTCACACTCTCTGCAGAACCCACTGCTGCAGGCAGTAAAAAGACTGTCTGTGCACTTACCAGCTTATTCACACGCAGCTTTGATGAATTGAATTTAAAAACATCAATCTTTTTGTCCAATGGCTTAATCGTAAACTGAAAAGGAAAAAATAAAGAGGGAGAGAGTTATCAGAGAGTGGTGCATTTAATAAAAACGCAGCTATAAAATTCTTCCTGAAAGCTTTGGCTCAGAGGAGGTCAGCGGGGTCAGACGCACGGCTCAGCGCCGTCCCCGTGGCTCCGAGCCAAGCAAGAGGACTGGCATCAACAGCAGCCAAGGAGACAACTGTTCCTCCAGTCAGGGAAACGTGGGGGCCACAGGAGCTGGTGTCCTCTGCAGAGAACCTTGCAGAGGTGGGGGGACAGCTCAGCACTTCCAAAGGCAAGGTGCTGCTCCCCCGGGAGCTGCAGGGAACAGAGAAATCACAGCAGGAATTCAGGGCACTTCCAAAAGGAGGAAGAACCAGCTCGGCCGCCCGATGGAACCACGGAATCGTTAAGGTTGGAAAAGCCCTCCAAGATCATCAGATTCAAGTGTCAACCCAACACCATCGTGTTCACCATCAAATCACGACCCTAAGTGCCACATCCACAAAGGTTTTGGGATAGTAACTCCACCACTTCCCTTGGCATCCTGTCCCACGGTTTGACAGCCCTTTAATGCAGACATTTTCCCTAATATCCAACTTAAACCTCCCCTGGCACAAGCTGAGGCTGTTTCACCTCATCCTGTCACTTGTTAACTGGGAAAAGAGCCCGGCTCCCACCTGGCTGCACTCTCCTGTCAGGGAGTTAAAAGGGCAGGAGAGCTGCAGTAGGAACACATCAAGGAGCTGCTGCCCTTCCCACTGGCACCTCCACTCACAAGAATTTTCCATGCATTTTCTCCTCCAGAATTCAGCCATGTCGTGAGACTTCTCCACAATTCAAAATATTATTCCCTGGTTCTAACTTTTATTTACCAAGCAGCTCTATCCATGGCCCGGGTTCACCCTCTCCAAAGCTCTCCTACCGTGGGTCTCTTGAAAGGACAGTGGTGGCACATCCCTCAAGGGTTTTGGTAATGCAGCCCTTGGATAGAGAGAAGTCTCTGCACTATCAAAAGGGTACTTGAAGAGATGGAGTGCTCTGCAGGATGGCATTTTTTAGGAGACATGCACATATTCCATCACTCCCCCACACGCTACAGAAATAACGGGCTGAGGAGCTGGAGCAGACAGAGTGTGTCCATTAGAGTGGGAGATTTGTCAATACATGGCCCTGCCTGCAAAGGGCCCTGCCCTGGCACTGCTTTGCTCTGGCAGTTTAAGAGCCAATCTTTTAAGGTTTTCACAAAAGCAGACGTGCATGAATGTCCCTGGATTCGGGCTCCGGCAGAGCCCCCAGCAGTCACTGAGAGCAGCAGCAGGAATGTGCTGGGAGAGGAATTTCAGCTCCACGTGAACAGTCAGTCTTTGTTAGGAGGGATAACCCCTGGGTGGTGTCGGCAGAGCTTCGTTCCCACCTATTGGCCCTGTTTGTATTAGGTCAGGACCGCTCGTGGGCACCTGATTCCAGATGATTGAGCTGATGGAAGGGATCCGTCCTTCCCCCCAGAGAAAGCTCTGCTACAGTCTTGTGGCAGGGCCTGTTCATGGAGGGGTCAGTCCCTGGATTTTGGAGGAGCTGCCTGAGCTCCCCCTGCACTGTCACAGGCGGGGAAGCTTCAGAAGTCACTCAGTGCTGGGCTGTTTGCAGAGTCGTGAAGCTCTTTAAGGAGTAAAGCAAGTGA
Organism: Ptilonorhynchus violaceus; assembly: GCA_013397565.1. Classification (NCBI taxonomy): domain Eukaryota; kingdom Metazoa; phylum Chordata; class Aves; order Passeriformes; family Ptilonorhynchidae; genus Ptilonorhynchus; species Ptilonorhynchus violaceus. Next base: position 249,895 of record VZRJ01002327.1, read on the forward strand.
AGACAATTCCAGCACGGATTTACTGCTTATAAAACTTCACAAGACACGCAATAAACGCAGCTGATGAGAAACCTTTAGCTGCTCCCCTGATCAATATCATGTTTAGATTAGAAAACCATTTTTAATTAAGAAGTTAATTCTCTTCCTTACCATGAAGGCAGCTGGTTTCTTTGAGCAGCTCTCTCAGACTTACAGTGGAGCTGCTCAGTCCCCCCCTCCACAGCCAATTGCACTGCTGTTCTCAATTAGGTTTGGGGAGCCAACAATTCCAAAGACCCATATTTAGACTCTGGATTTAATAAATAACTATCCAACAGCGGGCTTAAATTGTTCAACTTCCTAAAAAGATTCCAGCTTTTATGCCAAGCCCAGCAGCCTGAAACCCAAGATGATGTAATGAGATGGCAAGAGCTCTTCTCCCCAGGAATACGTCTCCCTGTATTCCATAATACAGAATATAGCCACAGTAATAAATACTGTAATATATTCAGTAAAGCAGAGATTTTAACTTCTGAACTCTGGCATTTGGGCTAAGCACATCAACAGCAATTTTGGGTTTCTGAAAAGATTATTACATAGAAAGTTTGAAACCAAAGAGGAAAACCAGCTCCCAAGTGACCCCTTGCACGCCCACTCCTGCAAGGTTTCAGGAAGCCTTGGATTAAGATTTCAGCTGGAGGAGTTGAGCTGCCCTTAGCTAAGCTGGTGAGAGCATGCACAGCAGACAGAGAAGCCAAGAGAAATCATTTTAAATCCCAGTTGTGTTCTTACTGCTCTCAGGGAGGAGGTGAGACACATCCATACCTCTTTATCGCTGTAGGAGATATTCCGGATCTCATTCCACGGGAAGGAGATTTTAGGGGTCAGCCTGTTGTCAGGGTCATAAATGTGAAGACCCAAGGCATCAACTCCAAGGAGCAGCTCTGTGCCCTTTTTATTCTGCAGGAGGAAAGAAAAGAGGAGAAATCCCTTTTATTGGCCTGGGAGGGTCAGACATGAACCACTGCTCCCTCCCCAGCCAGCCCCGAGCAGTGACCCAGCACTGGGTACCAGGAGAGCTGCTGGGGCTCCCAAATGTGCCACCTCCCAGCTCTCCTGGCTCTCCAGGAGGTGGAGATTAACACAAGACCTACACTGGCAGGAAAACAGGATGCCCAACCCACCCAACTCACCCTGATGGCGAAGTAGTTCACACCATACATCTCCAAGTCCTGAGCTATCTTCAGATACTCCATTTCAGCTTCATCTCTGTGAGGCAGGAACAGTGTTTGGGAGGATCAGAGAGGGACATGGCTGCTCCTGCTGATTCTAAGCACTCACCAGGCTTTAAAGTCTGGACTGTCTCTATCACACAGGTCAATCCTGTCTTTGCTGGCAGGATCAATAAAGTCCAAGAGCAAATCCCACTCTGCAGTTGCCAGCATATGAGTGGCTGCTGAGATGCAGCACTCCAGGCCTGGCTTTGTTCACCTCCCAATCCCTTCAGCATAAATAGGAAATCCCTGGCTGGGAGGCCACTGTTTCAGATCCAGGGCTTTAGGTTTATCCCCCAACAGGAGCATTTCGCCACCCAAGGCAGCCATACACAGTTTGAATCCCTATTTCTTCTCCCAGCCCCAGAAGCCCCCTGATCCCTGATGCAGGTGAGTCCTTACTGAGCATCATTCCTAAATTCTCTTGAGGGCCCTGACAGCAACCAGGGAACAGCAGGGCACATGCAGAGCCACGAACAAAAGCCCTTTGCCCTTCCTAAGGCTGCTGCAGAGATGTGCTGGGATTAACCTGCTGGCTGCAGACCTCATCCCAGTGCCTGCCCAAGCTCCCCAACCCTTGGTGACTCTCCAGGGGAGAGGACTGACCCTGACCCAGCACAGCAGCACAGGCTCACCTCGCTCTGCCCCGGTGCTCCGCGTACCAGGCTGTTATCCTCTCCTCCCACATCTCTGGAGTCATCTGGTACAGGTTTATTACCTGGGATAGGTGGGGAGACAGAGATCAGGTCACATCCAACCTCAGGACAGCTTGGAACCAACTCCTCGGCTCCGCTGAGCTCCTTACCCGCTTGGGAAGCAATTCCTCCTGTGCCAGGAAGCCTCTCTTGTGGACATTGGGGTCGTAGTCGCCGTACTGGGAAGACACAAACAGACACAGTGCCCACCCCACATTAACAACATTGGCAAGACAAACATTTCACCCTCACACACCCACCCTGCCAGGCAGCAAATATGGTCTGCTCACCCCTTCACCCCACGGGCAGAGAACGTCCTGCTCTGTAAGGTTCATAACCTGATTTTCTTTGTCATTTCCTTGCTAATAGAAACAAAGAGCCTCCTTCTACTCATGCAGCAGAGGTGGGAGCAGAACAAAACTTCTCCCCATCACAGAATTATTAAGGTTGGAAGAGGTCTCCAAGACCAAATCCAGCTTGTGACTGAACACCCCCATAGTCCCCAACAGCCACATCTACTCTGTTTTTGAGCACTTCCAGGGATGGTGACTCCACCACTTCCCACAACTTCAGTTATGACCACCATCAGTTGATGTCCATCATCAGTCCAGCATGACTAGATGATGGTTGTCTATTCTCTCATTACCATACCCTAATTAACACTTTCCCCAGTGCAGGGCAAGACTCTACAGCTGAGAGGTCCTTGCTGTTCCACGGGGAGTGGAACAAGGAAATAAGACATGGACAAAGACCTGTCCCCAAGAACTGATAGACAGCAGTGATCCAGGTGAGGCAGATGGCAGTTCCTCTGTTGCTGCTCACCCTAATGAATAAATATCAAAAGAATTAGAGGAGTTTGACAGACTCCTCTCAGGCAGGTGGTGGCTCTTCTGTCAGAGGGTCTGTTGCTCAACTGGGTCATGGAATCCAATTCAGATTTGTTAAGTGCATCCACTAATTACTGGTATTTGTTTAGATTTACATCTCTTTGAGCAGCATGTAAAGTGACTGAGGAATAAAACTGCTTATTACCAGATTGAAGAGCTGCGTGTCCCTGCGGTGCATGCGAAAACGAATTTACCTCCAGCACAGCCTCAGAGGGCAGGAAAACGCTGGAAAACGGCTCCTCCAACAACCCAGCAAGTTCAGGAGGAGAGGAACAAAGGATGTGAGGCACATACATGGAGCAGTGTGATCTCCATCCACCTGGCACCCAGGACCTCTGCAGTGACAAAGTGACAGTCCCCGACCGCACGAGACACGATGTTCCTTGCTCAAGCCACTCGTTTTGCCCTGCTTTTCCAAGGAACCTCAGCTCAGGAAGTGCAAAATGGTGGCAATTTTTAAACTCAAGACCAAGACACACCCGGTGGTCGTGCAACAAGTCAGGAAGCTTTTCCTCTCAGCCTCCTTCTAGCGCCAGGACCATCACGTTGTGCACCGAAACCGGAGCTCAGCATCAAAAGTCTACACACATCCCACCTCTCCGCTTGGGAGACAACACGTGGGGATTAAAGACACAAATATTGATTTGGAGCCAATGCAGATGCGAAGCGAGCATGTAACAACAACCTACACTGACTCAGACTTCAATTAATAGAACAAAACCAGCCCGGATTTCATCCAAGAGGGTGCTGAGCAGCGGCAGCTCTCTGTGTTCCAAGGTCTTGGAGCTCCTCAGGATGCAGCACACTGCAGGTACACGGCCCTGGAGCCCCCCTCAAAAAGAATCAGCACTGAAAACGTGGCACTGGCAAAGGAAACAACTCCAATAACCTTGGACAGGCAGCAAGTAAATCATTTTTAGGTGATGAAAATAATAGCAAATAGGATTAACACGATTATTTTCTGCTGTGATCTTCCGTGGAGATCCAAGACTAAGTATGGATTATGTGACTTTTCATGTGCTGAAAAATACTGCTGTGTCCCAAAGGAATATTTGTACTGAGAGGGGAGTCTGGATGAGAACATTAATTATTCACAAGTCAAAAATCAACAAATGGCTTAAGTATTGCAGAATTTGTTGGCTCAAATGATTTTGCAAACATACTTTCTAAAGACCTTTTCAATTAAATCATTACTTCCAAACTGTCATGGAATTTCAGCTCTTGTTAATTGCACTGTATGATTAATATTCATGGTTAGGCATGGAATTGCCTTTACCACATTCGTACGTCTGGCTTAGATTGTTGGATAAACACAGGAACGCTCAGCTCCAAATTAACACCCAGTATTGCTTGTTTGGGGGAAAAACAATAATAATTAAAGAGCTTTTTGCTGTGCTACAAGATTGGAAGTGCCGAGAGAGCTGCAGCACGGCAGCGACCTGCATTTAAGGGGCAAAAAATAGAAGAACCTCCTGGATGTTCCCAATTTTTTTTTTCAGTTGATCCCACGTCTTTCCCAGCTATTTAAAACCTGAACCACCTCCAACCTCAGAAAGCAGTGTGGGTGGTTTGAACAAGGCTGGAGGGGAAAGCACATAGTAATTCCCCAAATGAACACAATGAGAGAGAAATAAATAAGCTGTTATTTTTACGACCCCCCTGTTTCCTTTGCTATTGCAGGTTGGTGTGATGGACCAGCAGCACCTGGCTGTCAATAAGTGGCTGCTGGATGCACACAGGCTGCTGTGTCAGGTTATTATGCCCCTAATCATGCAAATCAGCACGTTATTAGTGAAATTACTGTGCTCACTGCCTGCTTTCTTGTCCAGGAAGGACATCATTATCCTATCTAACTGGAAGGAGATGACCTGCAACATCTTTCTTCCCCGTTCCTTATCAAAGATGTGCTTTCAGCTTCCCCTTTTGCTGGGAATAAAGCAGAAGGGGAATCCCAGGCTGGAGGGGCAGCAAGGAAAGGGATGTCTGATGAAAAACCCATTAGTGAAGAGCACAGAAGTCACCCCTCTTCCACCTTCTCCCGATCCCAGCATGGAGTGAAGCCATGCTCTGACTCCATGGGACCTCCTCCTGACACCCCAGGACATCCAGTGGGTGCCAAGGGGACAGAGGGGACAGCACGACCGACCTGCACCAAGTCACAGCCTGTTCCTGAGCACGTGAGCAGGAGCTGTCCCAGCCAAGAGGTGACAGAGCTCAATATTTACCCAATGTTTATTCATTTTGGCAACAGGAAAAGTCATCCCCTCTGTATCCTCAGCTCAGGAGGTCAACAGAGGGAAAGCCAAGGAAGTGTTTGCTCATGCACTCTAATAAGAGTGATGAACATTTTGCACAAACAGAAACAATTCAAAAAGCAACTGGTCTTTGCCTGGCTGATGAGTCTCTTGAACAAAACATGGTTTCATCAGTATTCTGACTATGAGGAGAAAACACTAATTTCTAGTAAATTCAAACATTTATCATCAAAGAACACGGCACCCAGGGCTCTCTTCAGAGTGTGGACTGAAGGGTTATGAGGAAAATTATATGGCAACAGGGCAAAAAACCATCCTGGATCAGGCCCTCTCTTCAGGCAACAGGGCCAAACCCCATCTCCTGCACTGCCAGCAAAGGTGGTCCCACAGATCTGCTTCTCCTAAACCTCTCCATAACCGTGCTCCTCAAGGACAGCTGGACATGCCAGACCCAGGGCATGGCCACCTGCCTGTGGTACTGTGAGCCAAACGCTCCCAAAATCCCATCCAGAGTCAGGACCAACACGAGCTGCAGAGATAACGTGGCTGGGCTGTGCTCAGACTGCAGTCACTCCTCTTCCAAAGACATTATCTTTGCACACATAAACTGGAGCTGAGCTCCAGGAGCTGTTAATTGAGCAGCAGCACATGTTGTGCATACACAGGGATAAATTACGTCCCCCACTGCAAGAATGTCCCTGTTTCTGAACCCTGGGCTTCTCTCTCCATCCCAGGAGTCTCTCTGCCCTGGGCAGCTGCAAGCTGTCCAAGGCTGCATACTCCACACTGGAAAACAGAGTTTTCTGGAATAAATTCTTACCAAAACACACCCACTCTGGGCCCAGAGCAGAATCCAGCAGAGGAATGAGGGGAACTCAATGAACACTGACTTTTGCCTCTGTCTGGTGAGGCCAAACATCCACAATCAAACCCAAGATAAAGGGAGAAGCCAGGAAAAGCCCTTTCACACTGGAATATGGATGTGGCAAGCTCTACACAAATAAAGTAATTATCGTGATGACAAGTATTCTGGGGAAGCAGCAGAGCTGGGAGTCCCATGGCTGGCTTGCCTCTGGCTACAACAGCAAAAGCAGGGAGCAGATCCAAAAAACCCTGGGCTCAGGGAATTCACCTGCTCCAGCAGCAAGCCACACTCGAGTAGGCTCTGCAGCTCATGAGCTGAGCACCTGCTGAAGAGTCCTGGAAAGAGAAAGCAAAAACCCATCCAATGTCTGGAAGTAGCCAGGACCCAGCCATGCAGAGAAGGCAGCAGTGGTGGTGTAGCCCCCTCACTATCCAAGCTCTCCCAACTTTCCCTGCCTTCCCTTTCCCTGGTCCACCACAAAGCACCTGGCTTCCTTGGATCAACACTAAGCCACCACCGAGGCCAGCAGGCCCCTGGAGCACCCCTTGGTGCCTACCTTGGCTTGGACAGCGTAAGAGGCCAGCAGGACAGAGGCTTCGGGAGGACAGTAGATCTTCTCATCCAAAATCTGCTTCTTCACCTGCACACAGAGCAGCAAAGGACAGATAACACACGTTTAGTGGAGCAGAGCAGAGCATGACTGTCACAGCAGATGGCTGCAGTTTGTTTTAACTCGAGCTGTCAACCACACAGAGTTAACAATTTTCCTAACACTAATCGCAACCCAAGCCCAGGAAGTCTCTGGCTGCTCAGAAGGGCTTTCACAGACCACCTTTCTCAGACAGGTTTGTGAGAAGAGCTAAATTTATACGTGGAAAAATGACAGCAGCTCCATCCTGTTGCTAAAGGCAAGGGGGGGAAAAGCCTTGCATGTAAACACGGTGATAAAACCTCTTAAGGCATCAGCTCTGGATTGATAGGATACCTATCCACGCGGCTAAATAAAAGAGCAGCTTGCAGCCGAGTCTCCAAGCACTGCAAGCTTTGCTCTGGGACATTCAGGCCTCATTGTGAGTCAGTGCTCACCTGTGCTGGAGGCTAATTCCTTGGATCCCAGCACGGAGAGCCGCGGGTCACCTCGGTGGCAGAGCTGTCAGCGGCAGGCAGAGCCCCGCGCGCGCTCCCGGGAGAGCCAACGCGCAGGTCCCCGAAGCCACGGCTTTGCCTCCCTGGCTTCTGTGCATTAAAAAATTAAACCTGTCATGTTCGATATTTTTTGGGTTGGCACACTTAATTTTCCTGATTAAAGATAGGGGGGGGGAAAAAAAAAAAGCGTATGATTTCCTGGGAGGCTTAAATGGATTGTCAGAGATGCAGGAACATAAATTTGAATTTCTGACGTGCTTTGAGTCCTCAAAGTTGGGTACAACATAATCACAGCAGATATTCTGCTGCATCAAGATAAAAAACAGGAGAGTTTACAAGCTTAGATGTGCTCCTGTTTCCAAAACGCTTTCAGGAGCCCGGGCTCCTCTCAGCACAGAAATCCCAGCAGTAAAGTCATGGTCTGCATTTAGAAAACGCAGCTTGAATGGCTTTTCCTCTCTGATTTTCCTTCTCAAAGATGCCAAGAGCATTTTTCCTTATCACAGATAAAGCTCCTGGCAAATGAGACATTCAGAAATAACCCTCCAGAGACACCAGTGCACGAGACAGAGATAGGAAATTAACAGGAATATTTTGCATTTAGAATCCTTTTGGCTTTGGAGAAAGAAGATGGACTTTGGAAGAGTGAGGAGCACCAAGAGGCTGGTGAGCTCACTTGGAAAGGGCAGGACACCCTGCAGGCTATAGAGGTATTCCCAAATCCAGGCTGCCTCAACTTTGGTGTAACAAACATAAGAATGAGTGACTTTAAAAAAATTTTTTATAATGTATCTTCAAATTAACAGCCACAGACCAACTGCAACATCCCAGTGAGTACCCAGGGGTCTGTCTAGGAGTGCTCTACTCCCTGTAACCGTGCTTGACACAACTCTTCAGAGGAAACGTGTCAGACAATGGATCTTGTGGCAGAAAATGGATCTTGTCTCTGAAAGAGAGCTCCTGTCATAGCAGCTCCTTGTTACCAGCCATGCAGCACTGCCACAGCATCATCAAGTTCACAAAGTTTGGTAGAGTAATTTAAATTAAAAAAAAATCCCTGAGATGTGTTCACACAGTTTCCAAATGCTTAACAGAAGGGCAGGAGTTTCTGGGGCAGGTGGGACTGTGAGGTTTCCCCTTCTCTGTTTTTCCATGAGAGAGCTGAGCTGCTGGGATTTTCTTCTGCTCCAGTTACCTGAAGGCTGTTTTGTGAGGAAGTGAACTTTGCTGTTCACCTGGAAACAGGCTGGCTGCTCTCTGTTCTCCAGGATGAAATTCCCCTGCTCCACACAACAATGCCACCACGTCCAAAGGCAGCTGCCACCCCTCAGCACAGCTGATCCCACACCCTGCAGAGGGACACGAGCCCTTGGCTGACAGATCCATGTCCCTGAGCCACCACCCACGGATATTATGGATCACCTCATCATTCCTGTCTGCCAGCTCAGAGGTCTGTGAGTCTGGGTGGCTCTGACTGCTTCCTTCACAAAAACCATCTTCCACCTATTTTAGGAAGTTTTTGTTGCTGAAGACAAGTCCCTTTGGAGAGGGGTGAACATAAGGATGAGGAGCACGCTCTGCTGACCAACTCCCTGACCCTGGAACCTTCTGCTCATCCTGGCTCCTTCTCCCTCAGGCTGGCTAACACTGTACTGACTCCTACCTGCAGGAAGAACAAGTGCTGGGTGATTTCCTGGACCAGTTCCTCCTCTGCATTCTCAGGATAAAATTTAGCCAGGAAGTGAAAGGTTTTGGGCTCCTCTGTTGGAACATCGTGATCCAGAACCTGTGGGACACAAGAGACATTTGGTTTCTTCAAGACAAGACCCAGCTCCCTTCTGTTCAGAGCAGCACATCTTTTGTCAGACACTTTTAGACTTCTAGAACAGACCTAAATAGTTCAGACACCGTAGTTAAAAAAGGGAAACAAACATTTCTGACACTCCTAAGGATGGAAGGGAACAAAAAAAGGCAGAAACAAACAGCATGAGAAATGAGACAGTGAAGGTTGATCCTGATCTGCCACGTGCTCGTTGCCTCTCCTGATCCTTGCGGAGCGATGTCGGATCCTGCTGCGCCACCACCCGACTTTCCCTGTGTTTCCCTGCACCGAATTTATTTCAGTGTTGTTTCTCACCTCCTTTCTCTGGCACTGCCCAGTTAAATGTTGGTTTAGAGTCTTGGCATAAGAGGTGAGACACCCAGACCTCCCTCAGTGTCCATGACTGTCTGGTTGTAGTGTTACATCCTTTTTGTCACCTTCAAAACCCACCCCTCAGCACCCTGGAGACTCACATATTTGGGAAGCATTTCCTCCCTTATCCCCATCTCCTTTTCATTCTGGTTTTCCTCCTTCCAAACTCTCTGTATACCTCAACAACAAAACAAGAGCCAACTTCACTTTTCTGCTGACAGTTTTGTGTTCAGGGGCACAAAAGAGATTTTTAGGTTTCGTTTGCTTTGCAGTCACCCCAAAGTGCAGCATCCCTGCATGGCTGGCTCCCAAAATGCCTCCAGTGGATTCAGTGTGCACAGTCTGAGGCCTCACAGCTCCAAGAAGCTGGGGTGGGCCATCTCTGCCAGCTTTTCCCAGTCAGACACCCTCAGATGCCATGGGGACGGGATTTAAGTACACCTATCCCAGTTCACCTATGACACAACCTCAGGCACTCAAAGAAAGAGAAAAATAAATTCTCTTTGTCTCCCCATACAACCTCTCAAAGGAAATATCCCTGTTCATGGCAGGGGGTTGGAATGAGATGAGATTTAAGGCCCCTTCCAAACCAAACCGTTCTGAGATTTTGTGAATTTTGGTTCCAACCTTCTTGTCCATTTTAAGCCAAGCCACCGTGTCCTTGATCGTGTACTGCAGCCCAAAGAACCAGGTTTCCCGGAGTCCCAGTGTCCTGCACACCAGATCAAACAGGTCCTTCCCTTTCCACTTCACCTGCCAGAGAGCAAACAGGAAGGAGAGTTAGAAAGATGGATTTCAGAACTTCTCTCTGTTCAACCAAATCCACTATTTTCACCTCACAAGGTCAATTATAAACCCCCCTGTGAAGGCGTCTGGTGCACACAAAAACATCCTAACGAGGCACACGTTATCTCCTTCCCTCTGATCTCATCTGCAGATCACCAGTTCCTCCCTCAGTAGGAAACTGAGATGTGATTTCCCCCCTTTTCCAAAAAATTACACTCTAAAGCCCCTGTTTCTTCCCCTGGCAACACACTGACACTCAACAGAGGACCTAAGGGTGAGTTTAGGCTCCTGTTGAGCTCAGGTTTAGGTTCCTGACATATTTAGGTTCCTGCCTCTTCCCAGCAGGAAATAAAAATCCCTTTGAACCGCCCCTTAGTGGCTTTAATGTGTCTCCCTGCAGGCCCTGCACAAGCTCCAGCATCAGGGGTTCAGAGAGAGGTGCCACAAAATCAGCAGTGCCACAATCCATGCAAGGAGCGTGTGCATCCAGAGCCACCAACCCTGCACGGATAGAAGGGAAAAAGAGCTCAAAAAACCCCATCATTACCACTGAAGTCAGCGCTTCTCTCAGAGCACGTTTTGATAGAGTCAAACCGCATTTTCTGCTGAAAATGTTGGTGACAAAAGCAGCTCAGGAGCGGAGAAAATTGGTCCTGCTCAAGGACCGTGTCCTTCGAGCAATCCTGCAGCTGCATCCATGATGCTACTGAAGTTTGCTCATAAAAGCAGGAGGTGTTGGGAGGCAGAAAGGTGAAGAGGGACATAAACCACATGAATCTAAAATGCCAAAGCCACTTTGGTCTTCCATCTGCACGCTGAAAACAATTGCTGGACCGAGACATATGGCCATTACTCTAAAGCCCTTGGGCAAACGGATCCCTTACACTCTCTTGTCACTACAACTCAATCCCGGTGCCACCTGGACACATCAATATTAATGCCGGGGCTGCTCCCGCTGTCACCCACTGCCGCCTTGTGGGCACAGCCAGGCCCAGCTCATTGCCAAGCTCTGCCTTTCAGTAATGACTCTGTCACTGCTCTCCCCCTTCCCAGAGAGCACAGACACACAGGCTGACAGTCCCGGAATAGGAGAAAGCCGACGCTGCCCTCCCAAAAAACACCACCCCCGGACCGCTCGCCGCGATTCGGAGCGGGCGCTGTCAACACCTCAGGTCAAAACGCCAGGAGGAGCAAGTTTGGCAGTGCTGTAATTATAATCCCCCTAATTTCACACATTTCGCTACCCTCCAGCCCCCGGGATGGGCTCCAGCTCGGCACAGGATGGCTCAGACTGCAGAAGATCTTTTCCTGACTATGATTTTAAGTGGGAGGTTAATTTGAGGCCTCAGACAAAACAGAGTGAGGCCCATTAAAAGAGCTATTTGGTACCATTTTTGCAGGCACATAAAAGCAGGCTGCCAGCAAAAGGCTATTTCTTCACTAAACTGCTTTGTATAAAGCATTATGGGCTGTTTTTCCTTCTCTAAGACCGTATTTCAGTCTCAGCCTGCACCGAACCTTCCCAGGACAGGCTCCTGCCTGCTGCCGACAGCAGCGCCGCCTCCCCGGACATCGCTCCACATCCCACGGGATCAGCGTGTTTAACCTGGGATTTCCACCGGCTCTGATTCCCCACCGAACCATTCCAGGTACCCACATCTCACTCACGAGCCGACAGGACCCAAAGGTTTCCTCCCAAAACGCAAACCACCAGCTTGTTTTGAAGACCAGCAGCGAGGATTAAAGTAGGAGCTTCGTGTGGGTTTTACACCCCTGCAATTTTAACTCGGTGATGGGAATCGTGGAATGGTGACTTGGAAGGGACCTTAAAGCTCATCCAGTCCCACTCCTCATTCACGGGCAGGGACACCTTCCACTATCCCAGGTTGCTCCAAGTGCCATCCAGCCTGGCCTTGGACACTTTCAGGGATCCAGGGGCAGCCACAGCTTCTCTGAGCAACCTGTGCCAGGGTCTCATAACTGGATTTCTTCCTGACACCTGATCTAAATCTCTCCTCTTTTAGTTTAAAATAATTTCCCCTCTCCTATCATTATCTGCCTGCATAAAAACTCACTCTCCCTTTTTTACAAGCCCCCTTTAAGGGACTGTATTTTAACTGAGGCTTCTGCTGCTGCATTTTACACCAGCGCTCTGTCACCACGCGTTTATGTGGTGGCAGGAATAGGCATTTAACATTCCTGCACAATGCTCAAGACTCCAGCCATAACACTGCACAGATCCTCCCCAACCGCGCTGAATTACCTTCATTAAATATATCAATGATCAGCAGCCACCTTTATTCCAACAGACATGATTTCCCTCCACACCTCGGTACTTAAAATAACGATCTGCATTCAAGTGGCATCTTTTGACAGCTGAACTCCAACTGCTTTACAGACATTCAGGACCTCAGCCCTCCTCACCCGCACTTTACAGGCTTTGTATCATTAACTGCCACATTCTGTGGTTGTAAACTACCAAAAAAAGTCCCCCCCAGGGCATGAGGGGATGGAGAGAGCTGCTGTCCGGAGAGCCTGGGGGACAGCCAGGACAAGGCTGGCCGTTCCCATCCACCCTCCGCCCGTCACGCCATTCCCTGCGCGGCACTCAAGTGACACCTGAAGCACAAAGATGATTTTACAAGCCATTATGAAGCTCCTGAAAACAAAACTAAGAAGCTTAGAGCAGAAAAAAAGCCTTCTCAGCCATACGCCGGGGTGGCTGGCACGATGCTGTAACAAAGCTCCATCTCCCAGGAAAAGCTACATCACGATAACCTCAATGTGACCGGCAGGACGGAGCGGGATGCGTCACTCCAGCACCTTCCCCGCGCTGCAGGCATCACCTCTGACATTCGCAGCTCCTTTCCCAGCAGCAGGATCACAGCACGGGTGGTTGGAGGGATTCAGGAGTCGCCGAGGGGACACGGGAATGAGGCGCTTTATAAACAAGCTGTTACTCCACCGAGCTGCTATTTGTGTTCTTTACTAAGTACAGAGCAGTTACAATCTATCAGCAAAACATATTAAATTAACAGCACTGAACACTTAAAACTCTGCAGCCAGTGGCTAGAACAGAGTATTTCCAGTCCGGATTATTGGCATCATCTTTTTCTCCGGCGGAGACGGCGCATTTGGCATCTATTAACAGGGTTTGCATTATTTATTAACCTGCACCGGGAGTCATTTCCAACTCGCAGCAATCGCGCGATTTATTTCGGAGCATAACCTCTCAGTCAAGTTTCACAACTGCTCCTCAGCTCCCGAGTCGATAAAGCAGCTCCAAAAATGAGCAGAAGGGTTGTCTGGTCCCCTCGTCAGGGGGTGGCAAGGACGGAGGGCAAACCAGGGAATGGCTGGAGTGGCGTCGGGAGGTTTAGGCTGGATATCCGAAAAAGGTTCTTCCCCCAGAGGGTGCTGGGCACTGACCAGGCTCCCCAGGGAATGGGCACGGCCCCAAGGCTGCCAGAGCTCCAGGAGCATTTGGACAACGCTCCCAGGGATGCACAGGCTGGGATGGTTGGGGTGTCTGTGCACGGCCAGGTGTTAGACTCAGTGATCCTCTTCGGTCCCTTCCAACTCAGGATATTCCATGATTCTAAAAAATGGGCAGCAAGGAACAAGGGGGTGAAGCATCCTGCACGAAGAGGGTTGAGCAGGGGGTCTGTGGATAAAAACGATTCCCAGAACAGTGTCAGGCTGACGCTTTTCTTCCAACAACAAGAGGGATGGGTTCAATTTAACACTTAGGTTCCCCTTGAACAGGGAGGTGCCCAAACTCCAGGGGACAGAACTCGGCTCTGCCCAGATGAAGATGTCGCCTTCCCATCACCAACAGAAACCCCTGGAGCTTCAGCTCTTCCTGGGGTCAGGCTGGGCAATAAGGGCACAAACAAGTGACCACAAGACATTAAGGCTCAGCCTGGGAATGCTGCTCCCCAGGGAAACCCATGGCAGCGGTCCCTGCACACCCCACACGTGGGACGAGGTTAACGCACGACCTTGCAGAAATGACTCACATTTATGGAGTATTTTACTGCACCAATTTACCCGTAAATAACACAGAAAATGGCTTTTCGCTCTGCAGATAATTTTATTAGGTGTTAGCTCTGTGCTAGGGAGGAGAAGAGAGGCAAGAGCTCCTGCTGTGACACGACAGCCAAAGGACCACTGGGAAAAGGAGACCAAGCCCCAGGGAAAAGTGCTCAGCTTCCAGAGTGATGTTATTCCCATATAAAAGCAAATTTTAACGGAGGACTCGACACCTCCTCACTGAAACAGGGATGGAGATGGCAGAAGGGAGAGGGCCGGGCCTGAGCAGAGCACCCCTCCACTGGGAATGAGGAAATGGATAGGCTGTAGCTATTCCAAACCCCCATCCCACAGGAAACACCCAAACCACCCATCCACAACAGCTTACAACTCAAATGGAGATGATTTTGAGGCTGCAGACCACTTATTTCTCCTTCTGGACCTGAATGATAACCAGAGTGCCACAGACAAACATTTATTTAGATTTAAAGCCCATTTGGAGCAAACAGGGAATCAAAAATGTAATATTTGTCAATTTTTTTTAAAATAAAGTGATGTCAAATAATTTCAATTGCCACTTACTGAGTCACAAGGCAGGGCTGTAAAAGTTATTTTTATTTACTAATGCTACACGACAACTCGATAATGAGCTTTTAATTAAAACCTATTTCTGTTAACCACCGAGGAGGCCAAAAAGGCACCCAGGCGTGAGGATGCAGATGGTGCAGCCAAGCACGTTCCGTGGTGTCTGCCCGAGACAGAGACGGAGCGGGAACGCAGGGAACAGGCGGCTGTGACCAGACGGAGTCAGGGGACAACAACTGGTGACAATGTGCCCTCTGCCCCGCTCAGGTGAGACCCCACCTGCAGAGCTGCCCTCAGCTCCAGAGGCCCAGCACAGAAAGGATGTGGAGGTGCTGGAGCCAGTCCAGAGGAGGCCATGGAGATGCTCCTAGGGCTGGAGCCCCTCTGCTCTGGAGCCAGGCTGGGAGAGCTGGGGGTGTTCACCTGGAGAGGAGAAGGCTCCAAGAAGACCTCAGAGCCCCTTCCAGTGCCTAAAGGGGCTCCAGGAGAGCTGGAGAGGGACTTGGGACAAGGGATGGAGGGACAGGACAAGGGGGAATGGCTTCCCACTGGCAGAGGGCAGGGTTAGATGGGATATTGGGAAGGAATTGTTCCCTGNTTCCATGATCCCATGTCCCAAAGCCTCACCTCCCTCTGTAAGCTGGGCTCACAGAGATGAAGAGTTACAGGGTCAAGCAGCAGCTCAGTGCAGAGCAAGAAGCTCCAAGAGGATGAAAGGAGGATTCTGATCCTGCAGGGAGATCTGCCAAGGATGCACAGAGCTGTAACATCACCCAGAGCTGTCTCCATGCCGCACTTACACGATCTGACGTACACGACACTGCTCCCTGCCCCGGGAAGGGACACCTCCACCAAGCCTTCCCTCCATGCAGGAGTTGGTTGCTGATGGACATGGGGTGTTTCAGCATCAGCCTGACCTGCTCTGACCAACTCCTACACACTGCTGAGCTCTGAACACAGACAGCTCACCCAGGGAGGAAAGAGGGGCAGCCAGCAGTTCACCTCGGAATGAAGCCAGGTCAAATGCCTCTGTTCCCATTTCAAGGGCTGTGTGATCCCCTAACAGAGTGCTGCCTCCCAGCTTCAAGGAGATTATTCCCAAGGCTGCTTCCCTGTTCAAGTACCTTTAATTTCAAAAACCTCCTACTTGAAAGACACTGCCTGTATAAAGAAAAAAAAAAGAGGTATTAAAGAGCATCAAAACTGGAGTTTACACACCAAAAGAGAAAGATTTACTGTCCCAAATGCCCTCCCTCCTTCCTCTCTGCATCAACACATCTCTGGATTAATTAACAGAGTCTGGGGATTGACAGCAGTTTTGAACAGTCTTTGGAGAGAAGTGAGGAACAGGAGTTTCCAACTGGCTTAGAAGGGGCTGTGATGGGAACAGGGGATCCAGAGAACTTTTCAAGTGCAGGATGAGGCAGTAACACCAAAGAGGATCCATGTCTGTAAATCACAAGCACAGCTTAAGGGAATGAACTGCACCAAAGCATTAACTCTCAAACACTGGTGTGAATCAGAAATTCTGAGTCTTTGGGGCATAAACCCCTCCAAGACATGAATGAGGAGACAGCCCTTACCTGCCATGCCTCACATTCAAAGAGAGCAGCACGTGCTCCTGAGCGCTGGCACAGGATCGGGACACACAGGCACATGGAGGAATCAGAACACTGACTTGACAGCTGGTATCCCAACAATTTATTGGGGATCACGTTGTAGCTGAGGGGGATTATTTCTCTCAGCTTTGTTAAATAGCAGTTCCTGCCCACAGAATGATCTTTCCCTGTCAAGTTTCTGCCCGCTCGCAGAAGCTTCACAGCACCAAGAGGTCACTGCCCCTACCAGCACAACGAGCTGCTGCTTGAAACTGGGAATGTGTGGATCTTTATAAATCCCCTTCCAAGTATCCTGCAATGCAGAGGGAAGCTGAGGGCACTCTGCTCCCTGAATTCCTCCTCTTGCCTTTTTATTTTGGTGCAGTGACTGGACAGAGCTCAAAACCCAGCTCGGATTTACTGCACCAGCTCTTCCTCAAAAACTCATTTCCACCCAGATTCCCACCACCAAATCCTCGGTTGTTCCTGTTCCAGAGGATGAGCTTTGCAGCTCAGCTACACAACTCCCTGTGTCTGGTGACAAAGGGACAGCGCTCGGCCGCACGTGGCCGAAATCAGGACTCTACTTACAAGGGTTTTACATCCAACCTCATCCTACTGGCTCTGCACAGACTGGGGCACTGGGCTAAAATAAAGATTCCTCCCAACCAGGATTATCCTCCGGACAGAGAGGAACAGCTTAAGCACTGAAGCAATAACAGGATGCATGTTTAGACCAGCAAATACATCAGCACAAACCTGCCTCTTCTCGCTGCTTGAACACTTAAGCTGTTTCTCCAGCCTGGCTGTAAAGCTTTTCTATTCGTTTTTAAGACGCCAAAGGATTAAGGTTGGGAAGCGGCTGGGCAGGGAGCTGCACCTTGATGGAGTGACCATCCCTGCAGGATTCAAGGCCAAGACCACAGACGCAACAGAAAGGGCTAAAGAAAAACACACCCTTTGGAAAAAGGGCTGTGGCTCCAAGATGGAGAGACACCGCAAGAGGAAGAAATGGGCAAAGACATGCACGAGGCCAAAGGAAAGATGGATGAGTTCTCCTACCAACCAGGGAACTTGGTTCTTGGAGGGAAAAAACTGCCCACGGGAGTGAGTGAGACCAACCTGACACCAGCTGCACCACACCTCTGCCATCCCACTGGAGGGATGGGATGAACGGTGCTTTGCATGTGGACTCAAAAACATCATGGGTTTTAATTATTGAATGAATCATGGAATGGTTTGGGTTGGAAAGGTCCTTAAAGCTCATCCAGTCCCACCTCCTGCCATTGGCAGGGACACCTTCCACTATCCCAGGTTGCTCCAAGCCGTGGCCAGCCTGGCCTTGGACACTTCCAGGGATGGGGCAGCCACAGCTTCTCTGGGAAACCTGTGCCACGGCCTCTCCACCCTCACAGGGAAGAAGCTTCCATATGGCTTTCCAAGGTTCCCAGGAAGGTGAGGCAGCTGGGATTGCTTTAACACAGGGATTGAAGAGCTATGCAAATGTCTACCTTCCTCCAGATGTTATCAATTAATTAGGTACGGCTCAAACCTCCGAGATGGAAGTAACAAAAGGAAGACACTCGCTTTGTGCCTCCAAGATTTCCCCAAATCAATTTGAAGTCTTTAAAGTGAAACCCCAGCCGTGATTATTAATCTCCATCGCCGTGTTAGAAAGATTAAGATTTCATTTCCAGGAATTATTTTAGATTTAGGCTCAATTTAGAGACATCAACCGCAGAAAAAACAGATGCAAAGCAGGTTTAATCCCTTAAAAAGCACAGCTGGGGATTTCTATCGGGCAGACTGAAAAATTAACTCCAAAAAAGAAGGTGCATCTCCAGCAGCTACAGCTGGGTCATAAGATCATGGAATATCCTGAGCTGGAAGGGATCATAGAAGACCAGACATCCAACAGGTCAGCAGCTCTCCGTCCTGTCAGCACGAGGTGACACCCACAGGCCACAAACACACATCTCAAGAGCCCCCAAACTGCAGGATTCCCACTGCACCTCCTTGGAAGTGTTTGTTAGGCAATTTTCCCTCTCCCAGCCTCCTGCTCGGGTCAGCAGCTCTCCTTCCTGGCCAAAGACACCCCGAAGCACACACATACTCGGGGAAACAGGATGTTCACTCCTCTCCCAGCAAACCTTGGGATAGGGGCTGGATTTCATTAGGGAGGAGCACAGTTCTTCCCAAACAACCAACTCTCCCACCCCGCCGACTTTTAGGAGGACACAAGCTCCACTTCTGGCTTCAGGCCTCACCGTGGGTGTGGACCAAGCCAAGCCCTTCCCTGGGCCACCTTCCCAATCCCAGCGACTCCAGGTGTGTCTGATCCATATGTCTGGTGAGCATTTCTGCAGAGTCAGCAAAACAAGGAGCTTTCCCCAGAGCCTTGTGAGTATGACACAAACACAGGGACAGAGATCCAGCCAGGGAGCTGGGCTGCTCGGACAGAGATTGGATAAAACTCACACCTCAAGCCGGGCTGCCCTGGGCATGGAGCCAGTCCAGAGGAGGCCATGGAGATGCCCCGAAGGCTGGAGCCCCTCTGCTCTGGAGCCAGGCTGGGAGAGCTGGGGGTGTTCACCTGGAGAGGAGAAGGATCCAGGGAGAGCTCAGAGCCCCTTCCAGTGCCTAAAGGGGCTCCAGGAGAGCTGGAGAGGGACTTGGGACAAGGCATGGAAGGACAGGACAAGGGGGAATGGCTTCCCACTGGCAGAGGGCAGGGAATGGCTTCCCACTGGCAGAGGGCAGGGTTAGATGGGATATTGGGAAGGAATTGTTCCCTGTGAGGGTGGGGAGGCCCTGGCACAGGTTGCCCAGAGCAGCTGTGGCTGTCCCATCTCTGGAAGTGTCCCAGGCCAGGCTGGACGGGGCTTGGAGCAGCCTAGGATAGTGGAAGGCTCCCTGCCCAGGGCAAGGGTGGCACTGGATGAGCTTTAAGGTCCCTTCCATCCCAAACCATTCCATGATTCTGTGAAATCTCACTCCTCACCTGCACCACACAAGGTGTGAAACAGCCCCATCACCCCCCTGCATCCAACCATTTCCCACCCTCCTGCTCCAATACTCTGTGCTGAAGGATGAGGCCTGAATTCCCCCTGCATCCCTCCCACACCAGCTCCAACACGAGCCAGGAGCCCTCGGCGGGGCCACACTCGCAGCTCCTGAGCTCCTTCCAGCTGGAGAAATCTATCTGCAGCAACAAGTTATTTTGGCAGGAACCTCCCAGCAAAGTCAGCTGAAGATGCACAAGTTCCACGGTGAAATCCCACAGGAGTGCTGCCTCGCTGCTGCACAACCCCCTTGAGCCCAACGGGAAATGACACGTGGCCACAGCACTGAAATTAATAATTATTTACTTTCCATCATCAGTTATTGCTGCAGCCTTGGGAAAACAGGCAAAAACAGAGCCAGGACACTCCAGCTCTGCTGGAAGTGGGAAGCTCACACGGCTGCCTACAGTAAATCCTTAATCCCTAGGAAAGGCAGGAAGTTCTTCAGGGCTGACAACAGATTTCCAGAGCAAGGAAACTGGTGATGACAAACACCCCTTGGCTGATGGGCGCTGGGATTCTGTCAGGGTTTGGATCAGATAAACGAAATATAAACTATTAAATGAAGAAGTTGAAGTGGGGAGAGTTGGTTTCAATGTTTGTGTGGCCAATCCCTCTGGATCAGCTGAAAAAGCAGGAAAAGCAAAGCAGATCCCAGGGTTTGGCAGCAACGCCCTAGGAGAATGTTTTACAAGTTCCAAGGGCCCAAAAAAGGGAAATTATCAGAGAAAAACCAGATCTGACCCCGTGGAGCATCCCTCATCCTCGGGATGAGCCAAGAACTCAGGGAAATGCCAAAGTTTTGTCCTTGGGTGTTTGTGGAGCACTTGGGATGTGGATTCAGGCCTTGACACCGAGGTCCCTCGAGCCCTGGTCACCCCCCTGACAGCCACGATGTGGTGGTGGCTTGGGCTGGGATGGCAGGATAATGCTGGATTAGAGCAAAAATTAAACTTGATTGTAATGAGAATGAAGCTGAATTATAACCAGGATAAAGTAGAATTATAGCCTGAATAAATCAGAATTATAGCCAAAATACAGTCCAAATTATAACCAGAATAATACCAAATTATACACAGAATGAAGATGAGTAATGACAATAATTAAATCAAATTTTAACCAGAATGAAGCCAAATTATGACCAAAATAAACCTGAATTACACCCAGAATAATGCAGAATTATAGCCACTGAATTAAGTCAAATTATAACCAGAATAATGCCAAATTATACCCACAATGAAGCTGAACTATACTCAGGGTATAACCAAATTATGACCAAAATAAAGCTGAATTACACCTCAAATAAACCCGAATTATGACCAAAATAAAGATGAATTACACCTGGAGTAAATATGAACTATAGCCAGAATAAAGATGAATTATAAATAAAGTATAAGCCGAATTATAACCAGAATAACGCCAAATTATACCCAAGATAAAGCCAAATTACACCCAGAAAGAATCCAAGTTAGGACCAAAATAAAGCTGAATCAGCCCAATAATAAGGATGAATTATAACCAAAATAAAGCCAAACTATAACCAAAGTAAAGCCAAACTATAACCGGGATAAAGCCAGATTATGACCAAAATAAAACTGAATTACAACCACAACTACACTGAATTACAACCAAAATAAAGCCAAGTTATGACCAAAATAAAGCTGAATTACACCCAGAATAACACTGAATTATAACCAAACTAAAAGTGAATTACAACCAAGGTAAAGCCGAATTATAACCAGAATAAAGTCCAATTATAACCAAAATCACGCCGAATCACACCAGGACAACGCTGATTTATAACCAAAACAAGGCTGGGCCGCTGCCGGCCCAGGACAGGCCCCGGGAACCGGCGGAGGGTCGGAGGAGCCCGGGGGAGGGTCCGGACCCCTCCAGGGGATCCGGGGGTGTTTGGGGGGGCCCGTCCCCCCTCAGCGGGACCGCCGTGCCCCGCGCCCGCGCGGGCCGTCACCTCGCAGCTGAACTCCATCTCGGCGTCCATGGTGGCGATGCGCACGGTGAAGGTCTTGGGCTGCTTGCGCTTGAGGGAGCTGAAGCTCATGCGGGACG
>VZRJ01002328.1:0-24129 GCA_013397565.1 Ptilonorhynchus violaceus
ATAGTTCAGTTCAGAAAATGAGCCGAGGGCAGGTTTCAGAGAGAATGTGAGAGAAGACTTTTGGTTAAATTTCAGTCCCCTTTGTAGGATTTTTCTTTCTCTATTCCCCTATTTCAGTGCAAATTGTGAGTGGAAATGCCATTAAAATTTGGAGATGCTCAGATGCCATGGTAATGAGGTCTGGGTAATTATCTAAGACACCCTGAGGTGTGAAACAGCTGTTCATTAGAAGCCACAAAAGCATTCTGCCAAAGACACCAGCTAGTCACTGATGTTTCTAATCAAACTGTCAAGCAGCACCCATCTTCGGTGGGCTGGATTTTTGAAGTGTGGTCTAGTGCTGTCCTTTGCTGTGTGCCACTGAGCAAGGGGAAGTGCCAGATTAGACTTTTGGCATTTGACATCAAAAGTCCCAAAAAATAATTATCCTTTTCATTAAAAATCTCTCAATTGCGCCTCTCAGGTGCCTTTCAAAGGCTTCAGCAACAGATTTAGACAACTTCTAAATGGAAATAAACAGCAATTTCAGTCATTGGTCATGCAGAAACAGGAGGTGAAATGATTTACTAAATGTTCTAAGTCTGCCACAGATAGGAGGCTCTGATTTGGAGAAATTAGTCCTGAGAGGTTGGTGGTTCTGTTCAGGGGATGGCCATCTACTTTGCCCGTTTCTGAACCATTGGGCTGTGTGTGCTATTTCGCTGAGCTTAGCCAGAAAGGCTTCCAAGAACCGAAACTAGAGCTAGGTCCTTGTTTGCACTAAGGCTGGTGGTTAAGAAGCTTGTGTCTCTCTCCTGGCAGTGCTTGTGGCACAGGTTTGTCCCAGGAGCCCGGAAGTTGTCCAGCACTACGCCCTGCCCATGCTCTGGTCCTTCCTGGGGAACAAGGTGCTGCCTGTCTGAGGGGCCAGTGTCCGCACTGTGGTCACCAAGCTTGCCAAGGCCCTCTCTGAAGCGATGGGCTCCAAGCTGGAGCACCATGCTGCCAGCCAGCCTCGGAATGTGGGGAAAAACCTCTGCAACATTTTGGGCTGGACTGCCAGGTGAAGGCTCCAGGTGTGCTCCAGGGAGCTGCTGAAGTGCTGAGTTGGACAGGTGGAAGCAAAGGGGCATGTGGTGGCGGCACTGGTTTTATTCTACATGTTTGAGGAATGGGATTTATCCTTTAGACTTTATAGTTACTGATGTACATATGTTTCAATATCTTGATGTAGTCAATACCTGTAGTTTTGAATAAATGTGTTTGGATGGTATCTTTTAAATATTGATGATATGTTTTTTGTAATTTAAAATAAAATAAATTTTAAAATACCAAGCAGAGAATGGGAGACTAGGACCTGCTAGCCTAGAGATGTGCTGAGGTTATCAGAGTGCAGCTCACTCGACGTGCCAGTGTCTCACCATGTCCTTTCCTTGTTGGCCCTCTCCTCTTCCTCTTTAGCCATGTTTTTTTTGTGTCATTTTTGCTGCTTTTTGTTATTTGGTGTTACAATGGTGCCATCTCTTGACATGTTTGGGAGACAATGGACCCAAAAGATCCTGTAGAGTCTAAAGGTTTCTACCGAGATGTATTCTGTGCTCACAAAAGACCTGAGCAAATAAACAAAGAGAAGTTGGCCCAAATCCGAAAGCTTTGCTCCTTTGCAATCTCAGACATTTTTGGCTCATAGGTGTCTTCAACCACAGTTTCATATGTAAGAAGAGGGTGTGTGTTTCACTGGGAAAAGATGCACTGCTCAGGAAAAGACATCTATCTGTGTATTTATCCAGGACAGCAGTCCAACAGTGTTGTTTGCAACTTGTTTGCAGAAGGATGAGTGGACTGTAAGGGCAAGAACAGGTGAGAAGGGTTCCTCAAATCTATTTATACTGCAGCCTGGGTGCCATTCAGCCCAGAGCTATGGGGTCATTTATTACCATGGAACCATGCTTGTCTGCGTAATGAATTCCTGCACAGCTGCAACAAGCAATTCTGGGTTCAGCTCCAGCTCTTGGTGGACTGCATGATCAGTGACAGTGCTGCCTTTCCAGAAATTATTTTGCAGTTTCCTTTCATAGTCTTTTGAAGCTTTTAAATTTCACGTTTCAATTTGCTCTGCCTTAGGGAAAAACACTTCTGAGCCCAGTGCAAACTGTAACCTTTTGACAGCAAAGTCTTCATGGTTGCCAGGTTTTGATGTTACAGAAGAAAATGTATGTGTATGTGTGAATTAGGTTTTCTGAAGGAAAAAGTCTCTGTCATGTGGCTGTGTGTGTTTGCTTAGCAATGGGTCTAGTCCTGGCCTAGTAAAGCCCAGGCAGGGTAGCATGTTGCAGGGAAAACTGTCCGTGAGCTTATGGGGTTGACATTACCAGCAGAGTGAATGTGTCCTTTTGGCATTTCTCTGGAGACAAAATTAGGGACCTGCTCTCTCCCACAATATCCTCTCCCATCTTTTTAAAATATCCCAGTAAAAGGCAGTGAAACTTCACACCTACCTGCACACCCAGTGTTTGAATAGGGGCATTTTTGTCTCTCCTCAAAGTCATTGCTCTTGCACACCAAAAACATTTCTTAGTCTTCCAGCCAGTGGGAATGATGCATGGTCCTCCTGCTGGTGCTTCAGAGTACTCGTAAGTGCTTGGCTTACAAAACTAAATTTAGATATAGCTTAGGTCTTGGTTCAGTTTTATGCAAATTTAGGAGGAAAAGAAAATCTGAAATGAGAAGCTAAGATAATTGGATACATTGGCCCCTGTGATAGCTTTCTGCTTACCTTTCAGCATGATTGGCTTCTCATCCCCAAAGGAGTGAATGGGAAGTAGTCAACCCCAGTGCTGTTGCTTTGTACTTTTGGCATGTATCAGTCTCCTGGGAGTTATCATCCAAAGAACAGAGAAACTCACTCAAGTCCTAATTTCCTTTTTGCTGCAAGGAGGCTAAGTTAAATCTATGAAAGGACTCTTAAAATTATTNTCATATACTTGCCTGGGCTAGCAGAGCTCAGAGGTGCAGTACATGCTTTCTTCTTCTCTTGGCTCTTAGTAGGATAAATAGTTCTGAAGTACTGTTTTTCAGCATAAAGAGCGTAGTATTGCTTGTGAGGTTTTTTTAATTGTCTGTGGTGTAGTCTAGGTTATTTCTTTGGTTTGCATCTTAGTGGGTTTTGGGTTTGTATTTTTTTTTTGCACCCTGTTTCAAGCTGTTGTTGATATGTTATTTGGACTCATATGAGATTTGTCTAGGACTCATAATTAGGTAACTACTTACCAGGAGTCCTTTCTTACTAGCTGCTCAAGTGCAGAGCACTGTGATAGCAGGGTGTCCGTGATGCCCCCTGTTTCCTGGCTTATCCACATGAGAAACTGTGCTATGAGAACCTACTTATAATCCGATCCCTTACAATAGTTAACACATGCATGTGTATGCATGTGTTTTCCCTGAAATACAAAGATGAAAGTTTCTGCGTGGATATCTGGTTATTGATGAAACCTTCAATGTTCAAAAAGATCCAAAAGATGCATTGCCTTTTGCCCTGGTTTTTAACTGTATTTACAAGCAAAGAGACACAAAGTTTCAAAGAGGAAGAAAACATTTCAAAACTAAGGCCATTGTGTTGTACTGGCAGGTTTAATTTCCAGTTTGGATATAATAATTATTAAACTTGCATTAATTATAAGAGGGGGTAAGGCTGCAATGAAATTGCCCTGTAAGGTTGACTCCTTAGAGTCACATTTAAAAGCCAAGCAGCTGGGAAATTTGCTGGTTTAGGTTTTAACTGCAGAGTCACCTCTGCCTTGCCACCTATCTGTGTGTCTGCTGGAATGCCTGGAAAGTTTTGTTCACAGCTTTACAGCTACTACTCTGGGGAAGGATGGTCTTTGTTAGCATCTTCAGGCTTCGACTTTGGTTCACTCATATTCTAAGGAGTCAATGGTTCAGTAGTAGTTTTAATAAATGAAGGGCAGCCTATTGCATTGAAAGCTTTCAGTTTCTCTTTAATTGCTATACAGTCAATTAATCTATGCCTCGAGGAAAAGTTTGCTAAAGCAGAAGGGATTGATACAGAGTCAGATAGGCTTATGACCCCTTTTTCCTTTGAAATAACCTTGATAAAGGGTGTGTTCTATACAGTCTAACTTCAGAAATTCTCACACTATTAGTGCCATCACAGAGTTGTATATTAGCAAACAAAGAGAAAAGAATATAAGGAAGAGAAGTAAGAGGCCAGATATTGACATTTGGAGTGTCACTGAGAGAACAGTTAGGGGCTGTGAGGGCTGTAGGTAATTTTGTGCTAGTGGTGGTGGAACAGGGTAGGTGCAGGGCAGGTACATGTGAGATGAATCAGAGGGATAATGTGGTCCTTCTGAGTATCTGCTATCTCTACCTGCATACCTTTTCTTTTGACATTAACATTTTCATTATTCATCCAAAAAGGGCTGTGGGCAAGAAATGCAAACTTGGGATCTTTGCCCCAGTTTTCAGATGATCCAGTATACGGTTGTGAGTTTGTATTCACCTTTACCTGAGGACAACATGGAAGTGAGCCCCTAACCCATACTGCAGGCACTATGGATCTTGCCCGGGAAGATCAAAATCACAGTTTGAAGTTCATACCTGCAACATGCATCTCCTTATGCTGTAGTCATGATGGCACTAAGTACATTTGATGTGGAAGAATTAATGATTTGCTAATCCAACAGGTTTTCTCTTCAGGAGATGGTGGCAGTTCTTTACTGATGAGACATGACAGTAAGAACAAGTTACTTTATCTCTGTGTTGTGGTTTCTTTCCTTCCTGTAGCAAAGGGAATATCTTCTCAGAATATTTCTCTTAATGGTAAAACTTCATAAATGTTTATGAAATGCCTTGAATGTTAAGAGATGTGGCAGTACAAACACTGAATTTATTCATAACCTGCATAGCATTCTCAGCCATATTGCTAATCACAGAATATTCTAGCTTGACAGAGACTCACAAGGATCATCAAATCCAGCTCCTGGCCCCGCACAGAACACCCCAAGAGTCACCCCATGTGCTTGAGAGTGTTGTCCAAACGCTTCTTGAACTGTCCGGCTTGGTGCTGTGACCACTGCTCTGGTGAGCCTGTTCCAGTGCCCAGCCACCCTCTGCATGAAAAACTTTTTCCTGAGATCCAAGCTAAACATCTCCTGACTCAACCTCAGGCCATTCCCTTGGGTCCTGTCACTGGTCACCAGAGGGAAGAGATCAGTGTCTGCTCCTCTGCTTCCCCTCACAAAGAAGTTGTAGACTGCGATGAGGTCTCCCCTCAGTCTCCTCCAGGCTACCTGAGGTAGTTCTTGAAGTCAAATAAAGAAACTGGAGTGTGTGTAGTGCCCTAGTGTTCTACTCATCTTCAGATGCCAAGGGCATGAAATGACAAGCCCCTTAAAGGTCTGAGATTTGTGCGGTGTAAGTGGAAACAAGGGCAGCTGCCAACTTATTAAAGGTCTGCAGATAAAGTGCAGCACAGAGCTGTTGGCTGCTCTTTTCACAGCTATGAAGCCCGGGCTGGAAACGTGATCCTGCTTCACTCTGTGCTCAATCCCTCTGCCATCTGACTCCACTGCAGCGAGTGCACTCTGATTTTAACCCTTAGGACCAAGCCACTGCCACCTGAGTTGGCTGTGACTTTGCATAGAAACTCTAGTGAACTGAGCACAAGACTGCCAGGTAGCTCAGGCTTAAATCAGGGCAGGGGAGGGGTGGAAGCAGAGCTGACCTATGCTCTGGTCTGTCAGTTCCCAGGCTGGATCTTGTAGCCTAAAAAAAGACATATTTGCTTAATGGAAATGCAACCTAAGTTAACTGGTGTACCAGCAAAAACACAAAACAAGACAAGTTTGTGTTGGGGTGGGGGAAGAGGAAGCAAATGGACATTTTATAGTTCAGGGCACCAGTTAGGGCACTGCGGAAGGCATCAATAGTGAAACATTGGGCTAAGATTGAAACTGGTTGCATACAGAATATGGGAGATCAAACTCATACCTTGTATATAAAACCTCTGTTTTATTTACATCAGTAAAAAACAAGTGTTAAAATTGAGCCTGGTCTTATAAAACAACCGTATTCCAGAAATGTTTTATTTGTGAAAAATTGAACTGTTGACCAAAAAACCTGTTAAAAAATTAAATCATTTTTTGAAAAAGTGGTGAGGCAAACTATCATTTTCTGCATAGTAGAGTTACCCTTAATTTCATGCTTGCAATACAAATTGAAGGTAAACACATTTTTTTGCAGGAGTACTGTACATTAACTGGACTAAAGAAAATCTCTTAACTATGTGTAGTCATGAGTTCATATTACAAACTTGTAGATCACTCCCGGAGAAGCTGTGTCTTGCATACAATGATCAGTTTGCTGCAGCATCCTTTGGGCAGCATCAGAATCCTTCAGCAGCTGCAGTCTTTAGGTGGGATTGTGTTTGCAAAGAGCCTCCTGATGACCACAGCCTCAGTCAGAGCCGGGAGAGATGAAGTGGTAGGATGCCAGCTCATGTACACATCTTCAAGGGAGCCTAGTTTGGGGGAAAGATGCTTTGGCTGACTCTGTGTCCAGACAGCACATGTGGGAGGAGGTTTCCAGCTTGACTGCTAAAAAGAAGTGTTGCTCCATGCGCTACCGTAGCAGAATCTGGTGCTTGAGGGATGTAAATAAATACTTTCTCTTATTCCCCATCACGGGTGCTGGGAAATTTCAGCATGAAGCCATAAAGAGATGAACTGATTGTAGTAGCTGAGGAGAAGCTGTCCTCCCACTCTGTCTGTTTTCATCTGCAAAGCTGCATTTTGGCATGCCAAGTGCCAGTTTCCTGCTGTCATGTTTCTGGTTTGTTGCTATTCTGGGTGGTTATTGCCAGCAGAACAAACTAACCCAAAATGCATGCAAAAATGCATTCGTATTCTTATGCAGTAGGGAGAGAACTACACTTCTGATGAGGGGAAGACTAACTTGCAGAGTTTACACTGCTGGTAAGCTTTGCAGTATCTCCCTGATGATTTTCCAACTTGATAGGGGGTGGTGCATCTGCCTGTGATTACAGTGTGGATTGGTTGACATCTGTATGGGTGTGGCTGCTTGGCCCCGTTAAGCTCACAAACCCCTGACTATCCAGAGTATCTATTCACTGTGAGTTGCTTCTCTATATTCAAACCCCCACCTTAAAAATAACAATTAAGGTTTCCTTGTGTCTGTTGTGCAAAATGGCACTGTACTCAGTGGAAGATGGTTGTGATTAAGGCACCGGACTAAAACTCAGGAGTTCAGTATCCAGAGGGCAACCCCTGTACTGGAGAAGATGAACCTCCGTTCCCCCATCATGCACGGCAAAAAGGATTAAAAACTCTGTGTGAAGGTGCCCAGACACCACCTTGATGAAAACTGTAGGAAAAATTTAAACTATTCCTAACAAAATATGATACAAATGGCTTTTTTTAGACGGATCTTATTCTGCACTAAAGTTGTAGATGAAAACATGTCAAATGAAACTAAAGCTACATTAATTAAAAGTTGCATCTTAATCATGATGATATATTAGTTAGGTGAGAAAAATCCAGTAATTTTTGAAACTGTATTCCAGTGAATGCTGTAAAAGCTTAGGATTAATTGGCTGTAAATAACTTGTGTTTTTATTAACAAGAATCTGTCTAGACTCCCCAGTGAAATTACAATAAATACTCTCAAGCTGCATAAACCAGAAAAAAACATAAAACTTTTTCAGGAAGAACAAGATTCTCTATGGTGGCATTTTTTGCTTTTACAAAAAAAGAAAAAAAAACCAAACAAAACCCCCAAATGTGTCCTTAGGTGACTTGTGATTTATAATGTTGTTTGATCAGGCTATTGCAAAACTACTCTAATCAGGATTAAGCCTTGTACCCTGGAAACTAGAGGCAATAAGATTATCTGGTAATCGAAGGTGATTTAGAAGATCAAAGCCTTTTTTGAGGGAGTAAGATCCCTAATTTTTTTCCTTCAAAAGGGGTTACTTTGTTTTAACTTGTACGTTGATAAACACCTAGGGTAAAGATGTGGCTTTGCTGAAGCCATTGATGTTTTATTGCAGTGACACTCAATTGGTTCAGGGTTTTACCTCCCGCCTGGAAAAGTCACAACAGCCCCTTTTTACACAGACTGTGATGCCTACTGAATAAATAACATGCTGAATAATGATAATTTGTGTGAGTTTTTTAACTCTTTTATCTAAACAGTGGAAAAAAGGGCTTGGCTACAGGTTCTGTTTTCATCAACGAAATTTGCCTCAGACTCACCCAGCTACAAAGTGTTTCTTTTGCTCCATGTAGGTCTTTGAGTAAAACCATGGAATGAAAAGAGAAGCAGCTAGCTGGTGTTTCATTAGATTGTTGAGCCCGGTTTGGGATTTTGGATGCAATGCCATCCTATATTTTCTTTGCTAGAGAAGATGAAGCCACATTTTGGAAGCTTGGGTAAGGCTGTTTCCTCCCTCCAGGGCCTCTGGCCTTGCTCATGCCTCTGCCTCTGGGGGTGCTTCTGCTCTCAGTCCCTCTGCAGCCCCTGGCCCACGACGAAGAGCTCGGGGTGGGAAGCAGATCTGTTGGACTCTTTGATTTCAGGAACGCCAGAGCTGTTCCAAGAGTCACCTGCTTTTCTAGGACTCTTCTCCAAGCTGTAGAAGAAAAGATGCTTAAGTTAAGAGGCTAATGAATTGTGACTTTTTAAAACAGCACTGATTAGACCATGTCAACCCACAAAGCACAGATGCTGCATAATAACCTGTCATTCCCCGTCTCCTCCTCAATACACACTCTTTATATGCACCATCCAGATTTTACTCTTGTCATGCCAAATGCACTGTACTGGTCCTTCCCAAACCTCTCTTGGGAAGAAAACATTTTGTATATTTAACAGGGGATCAGTGTGAGACTGGGTTCCCTTGCAGACAGGGACAGATTTGAGTGAAAAGTCTTGATTCAGACTGCTGGAGGAAAGGAAAGGTCTTACCTCTGATGCGCATCTGCTTAGGCTCATTACAGTGATTTCTGAGCATGCCAGCATGACTGTGGGAGGGGAATTCTGGTAGTACAAATCTGCTACTCTCAGTCTGGAGACAGGAGCACTGAGACATGAAAAGTGTAAATGATGCTCCTGAGGTTGGCTCTGGCACTCCCTAGGGGTACAGGGACTTTATGTATCAAGACTGATCATAGCAGTGGATCTAGTCATGAGTATCTCACACCATGTCCTTTCCTGCTGAAGTGTGCCCTGTGTTGCTGCAGCTAATCTAAGTGGTTTAAGCTCAACACGGGGAAATATTTCAGAGCTCTCTGGGAATCATTACTGTATTTTAAGCATATAAACCTCTAAACTGAATGAGCTTTCAACTACAGACAAGCTGTTATGTTCCTAATCTAACTGCTAGGACTTTAATGATTTGAACTGCTAAATGAAGAGATTTGTGGTACATGTCAAGTCATGAAACTAATCCCAATTCAAATATCCCCCAGTTGCAGAAGGGCTCATTTGGGCTATTTGCTTTGAGCCTGATTCAGTCAACCCAATCCATTCTCAAGCCCTCATTGAACAGTATCTTAAAGGCAATAGCATTTAATCTTCTCTCTCTGCTCTACCTCTTGGGAGAGGAGCAGTCTCAATGAAATTCTATTTTATTTAAGTGTATACACAGAAATTGTGTTACAGATTAACAGAATTTCTATGAGCAAAGCAATTGTACATGTTGTGCCTTACTAAGATGCCAATAATTGCTGATTGCTGTCAAATGACTGAGCTTAGAAACCAGTAAAGTTATCTCAGGCTATCCATCTCCAGGCTGTTCAAATAGGAACCAGTTGTACTGACTTGAGGACCGAAACCTGAAACTGAAACTCTTGTCAGGTACCCTAAGACTAAACGCAAAACTTCCAGCTCCAGCCCTAGTTAGGGCTAATAATATTCTAAGTCAGGGCTAATAATGTTCTAAGTCCTCATATTCCCTACAACATGGGATGGACAGAAGACATGCTTGGAAGAAGAGTGGGCTTTGCCATCTAGGAGAGCAGTGAGTGTGCAGGAGACACATAAATCTGCGCACAATGCTGACATTTAATGCCCAGCAATGCCAGCTGGCAAAATGAGATGGAAGCTGAAACTTTTTTGTGTGTTTTTCTGCTAAAATGTGGGGTGTGGGAGAGGCAGCTCAGCTACCTGTTTTTGCTTGTACAAGCTTCTGCCAGATTATCTTTGGCAACCTACTTCTCAGCAAACAGATGTTTTAATTTGGTATGGGAAGGGTGGGGGGATGTATCTCTTATATCCTTGAGTTGTGGGCATAGGAGAAACTGGCTGACTCACTGGTATTCAGAGTGTTTTACCTATAAAAGATTGATGATGTTTCAGGTTTGACTCTGTGTCCGCTCCCTTCTACTAATGAAGCTGCTAATAACACAGAAAAATAACACAGAAAAACACCACACAGACCAAAAAAAGGCATTGTTATATTTGGAAAGAAGAGGTAAAGCAAGGGAAGGAATGAAGGAAAGAAGACTGACAGCTATGTGGTAATGGCTTCTGAAGTTGAGACCAATGCAAACATCGCTAGAATGAGGAGGTTGAGGTTTAGGTTTAGATATTATGAAATTTTTCTCTGTCAGCTGGATGAATTACAAAGCAAAGGAAGTCCTGGCTGTTT
Organism: Ptilonorhynchus violaceus; assembly: GCA_013397565.1. NCBI lineage: Eukaryota > Metazoa > Chordata > Aves > Passeriformes > Ptilonorhynchidae > Ptilonorhynchus > Ptilonorhynchus violaceus. Next base: position 10,670 of record VZRJ01002328.1, read on the forward strand.
AATGAACTTGGAGGAGAAATATGGATGAGAGTCAGGTGGTTTCTCTATTAAGGCACCTGCTATAAAAGCAGGGCTCAGCATCTGCATAGGATGATGTGGTGCTCACAGCTGTGGCAACCACTCTGGTCCTCAGCAGGAGGAGAGGACCAGCAGTGATGTAAAGAGCTCTCAGAGCTGTTGCCATGTGCTCGTTCCTAAAATGGTCCTTCTCTGCCCATCGCCATATTGGCTGTGATATTCATATTAGGCCATTAAGCACAAGGTCTGTAAAAGTTTACTCCAGGCAGCTTACACAGTTGTGTATTGCATCTTAAATCACTGTGTGTGGTAATTAATGGCCTACATTTCCCTTTTGCTTATGTTGATATAAATTTGGCCTAACTGAGGAGTACTACTGTTGATGTTCACTGGGATAAATGATAACCTGAATTTGATTCAGGGTATATTTCATTTGTCCAAAATACTTGTAGATCATAACTCTAGGATATATGACTTTTTCATGAAAGGGATGATTTTATTTACAGTGGGGTATTTTTTATATTACTCACTATATTCTGACAGACTATGATAGAAAGATAATACGCCCCATTGAAGCACAAATTAGCTAACAGTTTATAATAGACTGATTCTAAAATGTATCCATAAAACTGCTGGGGCTTTTGTCTTGCAAGGTTTTACATAAAACCTCTTCTGAAAACATCTATTTCTGCTGGCAGGCACTGGAGTAGACAAAGCTGACTTCACACAGTACATAACAACAACAGGAAAAACAGCAACACTGTACAGGAATTTTAGGACATATTTAATTATCAGACTACAATGCAATATTAGAACTGGGAATGCAAAATGGTTTGCATTTCCCAGTGGTTTTCACATGTTTTGTTCAGCACATTCCTCTACTGTCAGCGTGGGGTACTTGGTCCTTATTCTGTCCTTGGGGAGGGAATGCCTGGACATCTGTCTTCAGTGTCCCTGACTGTCCCTGTGCTCACAACGCACCTACAAGTGCAACTTTATCCTGTTGGGGTTGATCTTACAACCCCTATCCCTACCCAAGGGAATGAGTCATGTGACTGCAGCTCTTCCGTGGCAAGAGCAAAAATACCGCTCATGTGTGGAAAGGATACCGGAGAAGCTTAAAGCTTAATTGACTTACACATCCTAAGATGTTAAGAAACTAGAATAACAACACTGTACTTCCAGGCTGTTGCACTGATCTTTGAGTATTCTCAAGTACCCATTTCTATTTCTTGCTTGGTTTTATGATTATTCTTTTTTTTTTTTTTTTTGGTGGTAGACAAAATTTAAAGCTAAGCCCATTTTTTTAATGAGGCCACCAATTTTTCCAAACGTGGAATTGACATGTGTTGATGTTTCAATTTGTTTTTCAGAGCAATGAATCTCCAGTAGCCATGGGATACTTTTCTACTGGGCTTGGGCTGTGGACCCATTAGACTTGAAATCAGCACCTAGATCTGCAAGTGTGCACAAGAAGCTCAAAATTCCAAGCTTTTATTATGTCCACACAGATCCTTGCCTACATATTATCTGTCTGTCATTCTTGCCAGCTGATTGAAACATTCTCCTACAGCTTTCAGCTGAACAGTTTACTGGATAAGAGGCTGATTATAGAACTATACCCCTCCTCTTGTCCCTATCTTCTCATGAATATTTGTGTTTATAACCTGAGGGCTACTTCAGAGCTTTTAAGAATTGAATGTGGATGCCTTTAGTCCCCACACAAATAAGGGGAGTTCTGTGCCATGAAACCAACACTGAATTTTCCCTGGGATGCCTGTCACAGCTTATGTGTAAATGTAAGGCTTGAGCATGCCATGGAAAGTCAACTCTCCCCTTCATTCAGGCTGGTAGTTTACTGAAATCTGAGGCAAGAAAATAGAACAGATTATTTCAGTTGGAAGGGACCGACAATGACCATTCAGTCCAGCTACAATGCTGTCTTTGCCCAGCCATCTCTTCTGCACATGAACAGGGCATCTTTCTGGGAAACCTCTTAACAACATTAAATTCCCATCAGAAGTTTAGAAAGCCAACACAGTGCTATAGGTCTGCTTTTCTGGCATGAAGTGGAAAGTTTCTTACCTTGCCTGGTTAAGTGCGGGTTCACTGCCAGCTGTTAGAGGAGCTGGAGGACGAAGCTGGACCCCTGGTCGGCGGTCAGAGAAACTTCTCCTTACAAATGGCTGAGGATTGGTGGTGCTCAGGGACAGCTTTCTGGTCCGGTCTCCGGGCTGCTGGAATACCAGACTGCTCTTTCGGGAATGTGATGCAGCTTCAGGCTGGCTGGTCACCTCAGCAGGGTTTTTGGTGGGTACCAGTGGAGGTCTGGCTTCGAATAAGGAGGAGGAGGCTGGGCAAAATATGGAACGGATGTTGCTGCCCCTTTTGGAGGAGGAGAGCTGGTGCTCATCCCCAGCATCCAGCCCAGCTCTTGGCCCCTTCTGGGAATGAGATGGGGAGGCTGGTGGGGAGGGGCTGGTGGGGAATGGAGTGGGGGAGCCCGCCAGCCGCTGTGCTGTTGCTGAGCTTTGCTTGTGCCCTGCAGCAGGGCTGAGTGGTTTTTGTTGTGGAGGCGGAGAGGGCAGCTTCTTCTGCAAGGGTGGGCTGGGCACCCTGGGGCTAGAGGGTGGACTGGGTTTCCTCTGCATGGTGGGTGAGCTCAGGTGCGTGTTGCTGAAAGCCTGCAGAGAGTGTCTGTGATGTGCTGGGGGGCTGAAAAGCCATTTCTCAGTTGGTGAGGAAGGAGGAGTTCTCGTTGGGGAGACCCTCCTGGCAAATGGTGAGCCTTTCTCATTTCTCCGGAGTAAATCGGGAGAGCCAGGCTTCTGGCACAGCACTGAAGTCGCAGGTGAATTGAGCCCCTTGCTCTCTGAGCTGTTGCTGTTTGGGTTTGAAACCCCACTGGGATTTTGAAGAGGAATAATTTTATGAGTTTGCTTGTATAAATCCGCAGCCTCTTTTCTCTGGGTTGCTAGTATCTCCTCCTGGCTAGGGATGTGCACATTGGTAGGGTTCAGCTCCAGAGAGTACCTCTGCAGTTTCTCATCCCCTGACTTGGTATCCCTTAGACCTTTATTAGTCACCGCACAGGGGCTGCTGATATTTTTACTTGGCAATAAGTCAATGGACTGAAGGGAGGCTTTCATTTTTGGGGAAACTGGTGATCTCTTAGCAGCATGCAATTCTGGTTTGGTGGGCTTTTTGGCATCTTCTGAAGACTTTCCTCCTATTCTTGCAGTTCCCTCAGGCTCAGATAAATTTTCAGAAGAAGTGCCTATTAACATTTCAGGTGGTGGTGGTGGCAGGTTCTCGATGTCTTCATCAGTCTCTTCCTTTGTGTCCTTCTTGCTTAATTCTGCAGGTGGTGCAGGAAGAAAGGCATTTGGAAAGCTAGAAGAAACACCATTGGTGGTTGAAGGGTTTCTGTCTTCTACTGGTGAAATACGATGCTTAAGGTTTAAAGATGCCAGGCTTCTCTGAAAGGGAATGGTGGGTGGGATGACTGGAAGTCCAAATTTTCTGATGCACTTTATTGGCCCTAAAGATCTTAGAGGTGCGGCTTTTGCAAGATCATCAGTAGGACTGAAGGTTTCAATAAGTTTTTTGACAGACTGACGAGGGGCACAGCTGCTGCCACTGAGCATTTGTGCTCCAGGAGGCTCATTTTCTTTGCCTCCTGATGTCTCCTGGGTAGGCACAGTAGCACTTGAAGGCTTCCTGCCTCTCTTTTCATCCAGCTGATGGGCAGGATTTTGATCAAATGTGAACAAAGGGACTTTATCCTGGTTAGGCAGGATGCTGAAATTTTTTGAGAGGCCTGCCTTCAGTTTGCGGGAGGCCCTAGCTGTAGTTTGCTCATCCTGCAAATAAGGTGCTGTTCTTGATTTCCAAAGCTCCAGGTTGTTTGCTGTATCCTTTCCATACAACATTTCCAATCTTTTGCTGAGCTCTTTCTGAGTTCTCTGAAGCTCTAGGAGAGTTGGGTCCTCTGCCTGGCTTCTGAGGGACTCCTCTGACCGGGACCGTCGTTGTTTCCCAAATGTTCTCTGTCTGCCTGTTGCTGTACTGGGCCTTTTTGCTAGGACTGCTCTTCCGCTCTCATCCTCTATCCATTCTTTACGCCTGGATTTAGCTGGGACAAACTTGATTTTTTCACTGATGGCATCTTTCATCTTCAAAATGATTTCTTCTGTATCTGCATTCTCTGTCCTCTTCATGGATTGCCTTTGCATGTTATCAGTGATTGCAGGGGAAGACAGAGACCTCCTTGGCAGAGCATCCTTCCCCATTTCTGATAAACTTGTGTTGTCATCATCCTCCCCCAGGGTGCTCCCTTCATCATCATCATCACTGACATCATCATCATCCTCTTCCTCATCAGAAGGAAAATCTGTTGATTCACAGATTTTGAAATTTTCACCTTCCTGAGTAGAATAAGTCTGCAAGGAGTTGTAGGAATGGCTTTTGCTCAAGCTTGCATATTGGGGCATGGTAGAAGTGCCCTCTGGTACTCCACCCTGACAAGAAGTCACTTCCCTACTTTGCACAGATGAATGAAATATGTCCTTAAAATGCCTTTCAAGTGCACAGTCGTGGGATGCAGCTGTGCCTGCTGACACTGTCCCACCATTCATATGCTCCGGTGTTCTGGCATGCTTTCGGGATGGATGTCCGTGTGCACAGGAGTCACTTGGTTGTCCTCCATGCTGGCTGAGAGCACTGAACTCTTTGAGGGATTCACTGTCCACACCAATGCCACTGTCCTCAGAACATAGAGTCCTGTCATCACCGTGGGACTGAGAGGGTCCCACAGTTGAGGCTTCAAGCAGCTTTACTGTCCGTAGCAGGTGCTCATCAAAGCTTTGCTTTGCTTTCAGTTTGCCTTCCAAGTTGCTTGCAGCAGACTGCAGGTAGCTGCATGTCTCCTGCAGGGCGTTGGAGGTGAGGGAGGCCAGCATCCCACTCACCAACTGCATCTTATTGACCGTGTACTGCAGTAGCTGTTGCAGAAGATCAGGGTGCTCCTTCAAATCGTCTTTTTCTGCTGGCCATGCCAGATTCCCACCTACATCTTTGAGAAGATTTTCCCCATCATTGGCAATTTCTTCCAAGAGTTGGTTGATTTCATCAAAGCGAAGCACAAGAAAGCTGATCATCTGCTGTAGGAAGAGCTGGGTTTGGGTGGCCTGGTTGGCCATGTGCAGAATAGTTTCATACTTGGAAAGGTTGGGATTTAAGTAGGCGTATGCACTCTGATGAGCCTTGACGAGCAGTTCTGGGAAGTCTACCTTCTTCTCTGTCTCGCACAGGGCCAAAATGGACTTTTCTTTACTTCTGTTAGGTTGACCTTGCTTTGCCAGCTTATGATTTTTTTTCTTCTTTCCTTTCTTTGGGATTTGCTTTGCGTTGCTTTCGTTCTTGTCATCCCAGACAAAAGCTGATGCTTCTGATTCACAGGAGGTTTGCTTTCTGATCTGTATGGACTCAGTGATGTGCTTTTGAGACTCAATCAGTTCAGACATAATGACTTCAGCATCTGTGGCTGTCCTCTCAATTTTGTTGTCTTCCCTGGAAATCTGGGAATCTGAATGAGCCTTGGAAGATAACTGCAAATTATCATTTTTGTCCTGTTCTGACAGTCTATCCTCCTCTTCTTCCAGGTAGTCCTTCCTCTGGATTCCATATTTGTGGAATTCATCAATATTGTAGCAAGATGAACCTTTAACCAGCAAAGGGATTCCTTTATCTCTTGGATCAATCGGCAGAACACTTTTGGGTTTATTCAAAGCCTTAAGACCACTTCTTGCAGCAGCATTAGCAATCTCACTGTGAGAAGGTGTGCAGCCCATCCTTTCTTTGTCTTTAGTTTTGATTAAAAGTCCAGGTGAACTAAGGAAAAGAAAGAATCAAACTCACTGTTTCATCCTGAGCTGCACTCTGGCCTGTTTCTCAGGAGTTTTCCGTCATGATCCCAGTTTTGTTGTCAGTTTTCATTGTTGTTTGCCTTGAAATCTCACGTGCTTATCACATAGGATCCGCTCTTGAAGTTGTGCACTGTTCCATTGTACGTTCCCACTTGGGTTTTCTTCTTCAATTCAAAAAAAGGAGTGTGAAAGCTCGGCTGGATTTAGAGCTAATGGATTAAGAGGACTTGCGTACCTCGCTTCTGTCTTGACAGATGTCCACTGCAAATAAGCTTTTAAGCTCATTAGGGTAAGCAGGCTTCAGCCAGTCAGCACCGGTGTTGTATTTATAAAGCCGTTTTTTTTCTGCGCTGTCTTAGGGGGGCAGAAGGACTTGGTACCTGTCCCTCCTTTTTTCCCTTATTGCAAAAAAGTAACATACAATTGAGTGCAGAGACCCAAAGGAAGAGGCTGTATTTTGAAGCCTTTTTCAAGGGAAACTATTTGAACATGGCATGTAACTGTCATGAGATACTCCTTTACTAAGAGAAAGGTGACCTTGACCAAGGATGTACCCGCTGGAGAGTAAAAGACAGGAAATCAAATGAGTTAGAAATGCCTGTTAAGACTTCTGCCTTAAGAGTCTTCAAAATTTCCCCCTACTTGCAAGTGACAAGCTGTTTACTTTTTCCTTCTAAGACTTCAAAACCAGATTTTTATTTTATTTTTATTTTTCTTCCACTCAGATGATCATTCTTGAAAATTATTTTTTGCTCTTCTAGATGGCTTCCCAACCTGAAAATCCTAACTGCACAACAACAGTATTTGAATTAAGTAATGAAGTAAAGTAAGTTTTGCATATGTTGTTAAGACAGTGTCTGAATCTAGTGGATCCAAACTCTATATTTTCAGATTAAAATAAAAATTAAATAAAAATTCATTTTTTTCCTTTGTCTGGGTGTCTTGGGATAAAATTTGAACTCACAAAAGTGACTTGCTTACCTTTATTTCTTTTTCATCTACCAGGGCTTAGTTCTCTTAAATGCAATGTCTTAAATGCAAGGTTTTATGGGCTAAAACTCTAAGGACAAAAACCTAACAAATTAAAAATATAGATCCATACCTGAAAAAGAAAAGGGAAGAGAAGGGAAAATGTAGTCCTGTATTTTGCAGTTCTTTAGTTTGTGCAGTGTTTTAGGTTCTGTGAATAGTTTCCCATGCACTGTTCTGTAAACATAGTTCTTGTTTACGCTAATCAGCCTGATGTTTTGAATTCTTGTAGTCTGTATGATAGACAATTCTGCTGACCAGTGGACAGTAGGAGGTAGTATTCTCTCCCTCCAATCCTCTCTACTTTCTGAAAACATATAAATAAAGACCGAGGGCAGAGGTCAGCCCCTTCCTTTCCTCCATTCTTCCTTGGCCTCTGCCCTGGCTGGTGGACCCTAATAACTGTGACTCGCATGCTTATTTTGTGTCCAAGAACGACAGGGAGAATAAAAACCTGTTGTTTGAATCACTTCTAAGGTCAGGACAGTATAATACTACTCTGAAAGAGAAACTGGAGAAGCCAAAGTAGGAATTGGATGAAGCTGAAGATACTTGTCTTTTCCAAGTATTTACTTGTGAAGGGTGGTATGTGGATAAGGGTCATAATAGCAACCACCCCCAACTTCCCTCTTCACTATGCAGACTGGCCTAAATAGATTTGTTTTTTAATTTCCAGACACAGCTTTTCTACTGACGGTGGCCCTTCCTCAGTGTCGCAGGGGTCACAGGCAACAGTGGCCAACTCTAACGCTGACTAGAAGTCTACTGCTTCTCTCTAACAATTTCTAACTGCGTGGTCATGGGTATCTTGTCCAATTCCCAAGAATCTTTACATGCTGCCAAGCCTATAAAACATTCTCAGACTTTAAGTTACTGCTTACATGATTCATTCCTCGGGGCTGGACTACAATAACTGAATATCTGCATGGGAAGTTGTTATTTTCTGTAGCCTCGTTGTTCAAATCCCTTTATCTTTTCAGCAGAGGCAGCAAAATTACCTTGTTTTATAGGGAAGAAGGCACTACAGTGATTCCCAGGAAAATTTTTAAAACTCTGTGTGCTTTCTCCAAAGTAATTTTTCAGGAACACATACACAGCACTTAATATACATGATGAATAGTCATGTCATAGTCATTTTCCTCAAGGCTTTTCTGGGAAGCATAAGGTAATTACCTCTTGACTCTGCTTCTTGCCAGTCATTTAGCTCAGGCTCTGGCTGCTTCTGTGTCTCACCACAATGTGTTTTCTACAGAATGGTCCCAACACTTTGTGTATTCCCCTTCAGGCATGTACCTAATGTGTTCAAAGTGCAGAAGTGGTGCAGATTTAGGCAGCTGCTTCGTCCTGGTGATCGTAATGGTCAGGATGCTGTAGCCCTCCACAGTTAGTCTAGGAAAATGCAGAAGAATAAGCAAGTAGCCTTAATGGCCCTCTTCTGTTTACAGTGTGACTTGAGAGACATCTCTATGTAGCTGCTTAATATTTGTGCTATGAAATCTCTGGTGTCTTTTCTTCAAAAAGCGGCTCCAACAGCTCCATTGTTTGCACTGGGAATTTTGACAATTAACTCCTTGTGAGTTGGTGGTTATATTTAGGAAGTTCTTTTTCTTCCCCTTTCCTTTGCTCAGTCATGTTCCTTTTGTTTGGATTTTTTTTTCTAGTTATTTTCACACCATGCATTAACATCTTACAGGAAATAAATGTATGGTTAAAAAATGCAAACCTGGTTTACGATTATTTATTATGCAGTCATTTATTATTTTAAATATTAATAGTAAACCAATATTCATTTTATTATTTATTTGTTATTAAATCAAGATCCAGGCTCATAGAAAATGTGTTTTAATAGGAATCTGTTTTATCCTAAGTTTAATTGCTGTTTGCATCTATATACACTGTGACTATTTAATGTTGCGTCAGATTTATTAGCTTCTGTGAGAGAGCAGGATCTTTCATGTGCCTGTTTCCAAACATTCATGTAGCTGCATTTTTTTCATCAATACTCTTATTACCAAGTAGTTATATATTGCTTTGCACTTCTGAGGCACTTTAGAAAAACCTCCATGCTTTACCTCACGAAAAATGGTAAGAAAAAATGCTTTATCTCATGGCCATACAACAAAAGAGAAGACAAAATAGGTAATGCACATAAATGCTTATACCAAGTCTTAAAAATTTAAGGTTTGTATTTGTGAATAAGAGCTCACTGAAGAATTACAGAGAACTTGAGTGATAATAACAATTTTAAAGAGCTATTTTACTCTCAAAGAAATGTGCTTTTCCTTCTTTTGTGTGAGCAAATTGAATAGAACCAGAGAGCTGGTTGGCTCTCATATTGTTGGCCTAGATATCACCAAGTAAATAGGAAATGGTTGCTTTTTATTTCAGCTTCTCCTGCAGAGCTGACACTAGTTTGGGATATGGAGTACGTTCTCTTCTTTCTGTAATCACTAACAGAGATACTTATGTAGCTTCATCTTGTTTCCCCTGTGGAAACCTGTTGACAATGGTAAGGAAGAGGAGTATCATGGTTTGAAGGAAACGGCGTTGCAAAGAATTACATAGAACCAGTGAGTTTATACAGAGCTTTTATTAGTGGTGATGATGCAAGTGAAAGACAAAATCCATCTTGATTCTGGGTCAATGATAAACTTCTTGGAACTGGCTGTCTTATCTTTTTCTTTTTTTTTTTTTTTTAATTTTCATTTTATTTCTAACTTCTAAGTAAAGTGGTTCAGTCTGACTGCACGAGGCAATGAATGCAACCTCAATGCTTTCAAAAACCTGTTTTGCAACAACATCTTATTTTTTTAAACAGCAGCAGGACAAGAAAAAAAGTTGTTGAAAACAGGCAGGAAACTGGTTTCCCTCTCCAGCAAAAATACTTTATAAAAGAATTAATGAAGGAAGAAATATAAGGAGAAAATTAAAGAGAGTCAGTTTGGGATTTTTGCCTGCACAGGGCTGTTGGTGCACTCAGGTGATCCAAAGGAGTCGAGAAAAATTGTATGACCACGGTCAGCAGTAGTTTTGTGAGATATGTTTGCATTTGTCTGTTATTTTTGGAATGTGTGTTCTGTTCAGTTACTCATAGTTTCTCTTTGCTGAGAATTGCATCGATATTTAGAAGCTTGTTATCTGCCCTAACCAATACACTCACTGCTGGTTTCAGTGGCCAAGACAGTGACTGCTAAAAGACAAGAGTTAGGACAAAGAACTCTGTGAAACAGCATAAAGTTTTACGTATAGATTCCCAGAGTTATGCAAATCTAGAAAATGAAAGAGAGAGGGTTCCATTAGCTTTGACAACAGTTACATTAGTTCACACGAGTGAAAGCAGGTTTGTGGTTGTGGAGCAATTTCAAGGCAAGTAAGTTGCTTTCAGCTGAGGGACTGGCAATTTAACTGGCAGGCAGTGGTTTCTGCAGTTTCTAATGGAAGGTGGTAGTGTTGATTTGGGATGCAGAAGTGAGGTCCAGATAATTTTTATTTCTGAAAAATATCCCAAGATGCTACAAAAAAGGGTGCAGCTATTTAGTCTTTCAGTTTTTCCAGTTCCCAGTGGGTTCCCTCACCTAAAGCATCCCAGGCTTTCCCCGAAAACGGAGATAAAAAGAGCATTCCTCCTGGCTTTCTCTCACAGAGTGTCTCTAACCACAGTGTGTGCACTGAGAGCTGTGTGAAACCACCTCAGACCCACAGGCAGCCTGGAGCATGGCAGCTGCTGCCTGGCAGTGGGGGGCATGTGTGTGGAGCAGGCATTTTCCCTGGAGAGAAGATGATCTTTCACTGCCTGGGCACTGAGGAGAGTGTCTCTGGATGAAATGCCAGGCTCAAGGCTGTGGGTCTGGAAACCTTTTTTGTAAGAGAGAAACAATACATAGCTTCCCTGTTTCACACCCAGCTCTGAGGGTATCCATTGTTTTTGAACACACCTGCTGTCCCAAAGCTGCACTGACCCTGTTATGTGAACATGTTCACTGTCAGAACCTCACGGCTGCCCTAATCATTGCTCTAGAGTGGCTCTACTTTGAAGCTGCAATGTCTTCCTAAGCCATTTTAATGATTGCTTTCCTCTAATACGTAAATCTGTGAAGATGAAGGAACTGGTTAGTAATGCTCTATTTCTGCCCGAAGGAGAAACAAGAAATAATACTTTAGTTAAAACAGGCTTGTTGCTCACATTGTTTCCCCATCTTCCTCCTGAGGTGGTCAGAGCTGGTGCAGCCCATTGTTTTGAGTTCTCCAGGTGTTCAGCAGCTTTGCTGCCCGTGGCAGCACCAAATGAGTCAGACAGGATAGGCTGAACAGACTTTTATTTTCACTCACATCTTGGTATGTAGGAGTGGCTGAAAAAGATAATGTGCTAGGGTACAGAACGAGGTTTAAATATAAATTCTTGTAAAATTTCCATTGCAGGGCCCAGAGGTGGAAGTCTGGACTCTTGTCAGGCAGTGACATCCAGTCTCCTTTGCAGTTGCAGCACTAAGTCACAGGACTCACCCTGAGCTAAAATGTTTAGGGTTCTGCCATTACTGGTCCAATTAGAAGGATGTTCTAGAACTTGAGATGCTTTGTTAGGTCCTTGCTTTCATCTTCTAGCATAAAAATATTCACACACAGTTTTGTCCTCATATTCAACACCACCTTTGAATTCACACCCCATTTTCCATTGTTTATGGCAGATGGCAACTATATCCTCTGTCTCAGCTTTCATTCTGCTGCATTAAACAAGCCATGCTCTGATAATCTCCTAAAACAGACTGTTCTTTTCCTTGGTTGTGCTAACAAACCCTCTCCAGACACCCTAGATCAGCTGCTGCTCACTGAAGAAGGGTGGTCACAACTGCACGTGATTCCTCCAGGAGATGGCCAGACCTGCTGGCATGAACACTTCCCTGCCACAACTCCCCAGTTACACATCCTAAGGTAGGTGTTTGATTTCTGTGCCATTCCATCATATTGGTAATGATGCTCCTTGTATAGCTGTCTCACATCCTTTGCTTCTTCAGTCACTTCCATACGATGATTCCATACCTCAGTCTTATCGGTTCATTCATTTCTAACAGCAATTCTTTCCTTTTCACTTTTTTTTATCTCATAGTTTGCTGTTTGGTTTTTTTCTCCCAAATCGTTAAGGGAGAATATGTAACAAAGATTAGTTCCAAGAATAATATCCCAGGATGTCACCAGTAACCTTCCTCAGGTCAGCACTTTGCATTCAACTCTATTTAACACTGCTTCCCCTTGTGCTTGTGTTTAGCTCCATTGAAGTTCTCCTAAATTCTAGTCATCTCCAGAACTGCTAATAATTTCCATTCCAGGCACTTCACTAAAGTCTGTTATCCAGTATCAGCAATAAAATATTTCTTTTGCCCAGAGCACCAAGAATCTCAAAAAAGGCAAATACTGACTGCCAGTACTAAGCACACATTTGTTCTTGCCTACACGCCTGTCTTTATAAAAAGAGTTTGAAGTATAACCTAAGTAGCCTTGAGGTGAAAATAGCAGGCCTGCGTTTTCCTGGAACACATTTTTTTCTTTTTTTTTTCCAAAGCATGGAACATTTCTAAGAGGTGGAAGAATTGTCTTAGCTTTTTTTCTAGCCATCTGGTATCATGTTTACTCTCACAACTGCAATTCCATGCTCTCCTTCTTTCAGTTTTTGAGCCTCTGGGGTCTGAGAGAACTTGCAACTCTTGACCTTTCCAGTACTTCACTTGAGGTAATTTCCACTTGCCATCCCTATTATTTGTCCTGTCCCCACCGCTTTTAATATTATCACTGGAAAAACAACAGCAAAAACCTGATTGTAAACATCAGTTATGTTTACCTAATCGTGACCCACTTTGAGCATAAAAATACAGCACGACTTGGCCGCGGTTTTATCCAGGTCAAATTCCCCTCAGGCAGCCTGGACTCAAGCCGTATGAAGCTGGGTTTACCACCGCAGGCGTTTCCCGGAGACTTCCAAGCTTTGGATTTAGATCCTCATTAAGTTTTACAGAAGGGGATGAGCACCCTTCGAAAAGTCTTCTTGGGAGCTGCTCCCTTCGTTCCCCCATCTGGCTACTGAAATAACTGGGGAGTCTCCATGTCTGAGCCGTGTGCTGAAACGTGCCGGTGGCGCCGTGTGATCTCCAGCCCGGAGCGGCGGCGGGTGCGCTGCCCCCGTGCGGCGGGAAGCGCTGTGCCACCGTCTCTCATCGCTGCCCACGTTCTCCCGCCGCCACCATCCCTATTTCCCCGCAGGTGCGCGAGCGGCACGCACCCCGTTCCCACCCCGCATTCCCACGTCCCGCTCCGCCGCCTGCGGGGGGCGTGGTCCGCGGGGCGAGGCGGGGCGAGGCGGGCGGTGCTGATCGCCCATTGGCCAGAGAAGTAGGAAGGGGGGTGGTTTGCCCGCGATGGGCGGGGCGTGGGCCTCGCCGGGCTCCCTCGGCAGCGGGCGGCCTCGGGAGGCCCCGGCGGCGCGCGCTGCGCTCG